>VSDK01023381.1:189289-284289 GCA_009767595.1 Symbiodinium kawagutii
TATATATATATATTTATATATATATATATAAATATATATATATAAATATATATATATATATATGGTACCCCCCCTGGTACCGACGTTTAATGTATCTTGAACTTAAGGGATTTCTGGTAACCAGAAATTGCAAGGAATTAAAATTCATTTCCCATCCCACCATACTGTCCCTAGAACTTTGCAAACTTTTGCAGTTTTTTTCTACCTCGAAATGCTCTAAGTACAGACAGACCCAAGATCCAAGATCCAAGATTCTGAGAGAACTTCTTGGATCCACAGACCCAGGATCCAAGATCCAAGATCCAAGATTCTGGGAGAACTTCTTGGATCCACAGACCCAGGATCCAAGATCCAAGATCCAAGATTCTAGAAGAACTTCTTGGATCCACAGACCCAGGATCCAAGATCCAAGATTCCCGGGTCTGTGGATCCAAGAAGTTCTCCCAGAATCTTGGATCTTGGATCTTGGATCCTGGGTCTGTCTGTACTTAGAGCATTTCGAGGTAGAAAAAAATTGCAAAAGTTTGCAAAGTTCTAGGGACAGTATGGTGGGATGGGAAATGAATTGTAATTCCTTGCAATTTCTGGTTACCAGAAATCCCTTAAGTTCAAGATACATTAAACGTCGGTACCAGGGGGGGGTACCATATATATATTCACGAGATTGAAGATCCATTCCATTGCTGTGGCATTTGAAGTGGGATATACACCTCACACTTTAGGCACAACATCTCGGGGCGTGAATTTTAGAGGGCAATCCTCTCTTCATATCACCTACGTACCCACGTCGCGTGGAGGAGAGTCTGCATTGGTGTGGGCGTGTTTGATGGGAGAACTTCACTATTGTTAGGTGAAGCTGAAAAAATGGGATGGCTGCTCAGTACCATATTTCACTGACCAATCGTCCTGCAAAATGATGCTGAATGCCCCCGCCAATTTGTTTTTGCTTAGGAGGGAACCCATCAAAGTTAAGGAGCCACCGTTGTTACAGAAAAAGCAAACACAAGCACACATCCTGCCTTCAGTCGTACTTGTAGTGGATGTTGACTGCAATGTGGCATCCGTTGAGACGCTATGCTGGGCGGTTGCTTGTGCTGGACCACTTTCCCTCACTTTCAGACTTTCTGCTAAGGCTTGACCTCCTTTCAACCCAATGAGGGCATAGGAATCTTGAAAGCCAAGTGTGCTGAACAAGCTTCCTCCGCAGGATTCAATAGCAGCAATACCATTGGCAGTCAATTTCGCTGATGCATCACTCTGGACGGCAATTGCTACCAAATCACCCTGGGCCAGACCATCAATGAATGTTTTCAAGAAGTCAGACTCGTTGGTGAAGAGAAAGGTATCAAATGTGCGGGAGGTGCGAAGTGCGCCACTGGGTTCCAGTACCACCACATTGACGCCACGCGAAGTAGTCACACTCAGCTCGGTACCATCCACCTCAAATGATGCTGCACTTCCGTCCATGAAACCAGCACTGTTCACAGTAATTTGAAGGGTTGACTGCGACCCCGGAGAGTCACTACCCGTTGAACCAGCGGAAACGCTGTGCTGGGCGGTTGCTTGTGCTGGACCACTTTCCCTCACTTTCAGACTTTCTGCTAAGGCTTGACCTCCTTTCAACCCAATGAGGGCATAGGAATCTTGAAAGCCAAGTGTGCTGAACAAGCTTCCTCCGCAGGATTCAATAGCAGCAATACCATCGGCAGTCAATTTCGCTGATGCATCACTCTGGACGGCAATTGCTACCAAATCACCCTGGGCCAGACCATCAATGAATGTTTTCAAGAAGTCAGACTCGTTGGTGAAGAGAAAGGTATCAAATGTGCGGGAGGTGCGAAGTGCGCCGCTGGGTTCCAGTACCACCACATTGACGCCACGCGAAGTAGTCACACTCAACTCGGTACCATCCACCTCAAATGATGCTGCACTTCCGTCCATGAAACCAGCACTGTTCACAGTAATTTGAAGGGTTGACTGCGACCCCGGAGAGTCACTACCCGTTGAACCAGTGGAAACGCTGTGCTGGGCAGTTGCTTGTGCTGGACCACTTTCCCTCACTTTCAGACTTTCTGCTAAGGCTTGACCTCCTTTCAACCCAATGAGGGCATAGGAATCTTGAAAGCCAAGTGTGCTGAACAAGCTTCCTCCGCAGGATTCAATAGCAGCAATACCATCGGCAGTCAATTTCGCTGATGCATCACTCTGGACGGCAATTGCTACCAAATCACCCTGGGCCAAACCATCAATGAATGTTTTCAAGAAGTCAGACTCGTTGGTGAAGAGAAAGGTATCAAATGTGCGGGAGGTGCGAAGTGCGCCGCTGGGTTCCAGTACCACCACATTGACGCCACGCGAAGTAGTCACACTCAGCTCGGTACCATCCACCTCAAATGATGCTGCACTTCCGTCCATGAACCCCGCACTTGTCACGGAGATCTCCACGGAAGCAGCCCATCCGAGGCATAGGACACCAATCCATCGTGCTAGGTGCGGCATGATGGAGATCTTCCTATGATCAAGGATGCCTTGTCAAAAAAGGTCTCGAGAACCAAACAAGGCTGCACAAGTGCATCAGATTGAAGGATCATGAAATGCCACTCTGTGCCATCAAGCAAAGACATGGTGCAACTTCTGTGGCATCATAACTTGTTTTGACTGCGATGCTACGCTAGCTCCCAACAAACCAATAACCCATCAGACATCCCCATGTGCATAGTAACTATCCTGAGTGGGTTGTACCATTGATGAATAGGTGAACCAATCATGGTTCCAAACCACTTAGGCAGCTTATGGCCACAGTTATGAACCCTGTAAAGTGGCTGACCAAACCCCTATAACCATGGTTACATCCAAGTAAACACAACAGTTTTTCTTCAGCGGTCCTTTTGCCGCCTGGCACGGCCACTCTACCACGGTCCCGCGCCCCAATGTCCGTTGCCGAAACAGATTGAAACATAAAAAATTGAAACATACAAAATATTATTAGTGGCTGAGTAGTAGTGGTTGATTATCAGTGGTTCTATTCTATCTGATGTGTGCTTTTCTATTCTGCTCTGTTCCGTTCTAGTCATCTACTTATCCATGTAGCAACGTAAAACTTTTTTACATGTATGTCTGTAATTGTACAATCCGCATACTCCATGAATAATTGGATAGCCACCAACTAACCCATGTATGAATCAAAATATGTTTATATAATGATTTTCAGTAATGAGAGGGAGAGGGAAACCACCACTACTTTCGGGTATACCTTGGCCCTCAATAACCGTTTCTCTTTTTTGATCCATGCCCATTATATATTTTCTGGTCGTTATTTCTACCCCTATGAAAAATATGGGTCAACCAACCATTTGTCAATATGACCAGGGAAAATGAAAAAAGTCAATCAAACCACCAGCTAGCAGTTGTTCAACCATTATTGTTGGTTATTAGCCCCTATCATTGACCACTATCAATGGGTTATAACCCCTATAAATGCTATCAATGGTTATAATCCCTATTTGTTAATAGCTATTGTTGCTATCAATGGCTTATAATCCCCCTATAAAACCAACCAGTTTTGACACTTTCAAGCATCATGGAGGGTCTGTACGGCCCACCGCTGAGGTCCCAGGAATGACCATGAGCTCGCAGCTGAGCAGTGCGGGCTGGCGTAGGATTATCATCCCCAACAAGATTGGTGAATCAAACAGATTGGTTGGTTCTCATCTTCAAATGACTGGATTTCCAACCTTGGTTAAGATTGGTTAATCAAACAGATTGGTTGGTCAACATCTTCAAATTACTAGTATCATCCTCAAATTGGTTGATCAAACCATTTGGTTTATCAACCCTTGACTACCATTTGGTTGGAACACTCCTGGTTCTACCAAAGATGATATCATCAATTCGAACAACCAATCAAGCAGACTGTCCGACATTGCTTGAGTGATGTAAATTCCAGGAAACGTGGGATAGATTCATCATCAGCAACGATCAATGGTGAACACTTCTGTTGTGTAATCCTTTTCCACTGCTGTGTTGATGCGGCTTCCGACAGTTTTTACAAAAGAATGACGCTAATCACATGCAAATACTTAGTAGACACAACTCCCAGCAATGATGACAACAGACTGTCTATTCCGAATAGATTCAAATGGCTAATGTAGCGATGCGGCACGTCAAGGCAAGTGGCAAGCCCGGCAAGAGCTACCGTGGAACCAATAGCAGTTACCGAGAGCAGTGTGTCTTTTCTTGCCGTCCAACTGCCGAACTTGACCGGACGGGCCGCCCATGGGCCGTGCCGAACTCAAAAGGAAAATTGCTCAAGACTCAGCCCTTGCAAGCAGCAAGTTGCTAGTGATTAAATTCCAATTCTGAAGTTTTGAACTCAAGGGCTAAGAGGATTTTTGGCAATGGATATGGCGACATGTACATGCAATTACATGCATGTACACTTAAACATCTACATATGTATGAACGGTGGTTTGGATTGGCACCATTGAAATGGTGGCGCTAAACTGGAAGATCTACTCAAACAAAGCCCTACCTTCCAATTAGAGCAGGCAACCAGCTGGTTTCTACCAGCAGTAACTGGGGTTGGTTACCTACTATTGGCTTGGAACTGGAAGGCTAGGGAAGAATGACTATACTACTTGATGGTCTCTTTACTCCGATGATCCAACTGAAAAGTACCACAACTCTAATCATCGACTCACAGAATTCATCAACGTGTGCGCAACATGGTCGCCAGCGCCATAGCCATAGCCGCCAGTGCCAATCTCATGGCACTGGCAGTGGCGTTCGCTGTCGGTCTCAGCTATCTTCATCTGAGGCCTGCGCGTTACTGGATGTGCAGGGCCAGGGGAGATAGCTGGGATATAACCACGACAAAATCATGGTTAATCAACGGGTAGAAGTGGTTGATAATGATGGATCATCCTTGATAATGGTTGACACTGGTTGATTGGTTGATCATGGTTGATACAAAGGAGTGGTTGATGCAACCACGGTAAATATCCCTACAAGATGGGGGGTGAACCCCGATAACCGTGGTGAGCGACCAGTTTCGAAGCGGACATGGCACATCAAAATACCTGCTATATGCTGATGGTATGATACTGGCCGATCTCCAATGGTCTGCCACCGGTACTGATATATCATATTATATCATATTATATCATATTATAGGTATTCTGGAATGAGGATGGCAATGGCATGATCGATCACCATTGACAATGGATCAAAGATCATTGACGTTTCATGAGCAAAGAAGTTCTTCGTCTCAGGGTCTTATCGTCCCACCCCTACCCTTCCTGTCACCATGATAGCGGGTAACCAACCCTAGTCACGTCAATGGTAGAAACCAGAATCTGGTTGCCTACTATAACTGAAAGAGTAGGGCACCTGCCCTTGTCGCTACCCTGGATAACTGCGCCCAACAAAAACACAGCTGTCACCCCAGGGAAAGGCAACAGCAACGGCACTTTCTGATCAGCTGTGTGGTACATAGTAAGGGCTTACCAATAATGATGAATCATAGTTAATAGTGACAGTGTTAATAGTGGATAGTTGCAAACATTCTTCATTTCTGCCAGCCCAACGACTGATAGTATTGTTATACCGAAACCTCTAAGTCTGCAGCTGCAAATTCAGTCTCTCGCTGGCTCTGGTCACGTCCCCAACATGAACCGACTCGTAGAGTCACCTGATGTGCACTTGTCCATTTCGACCTGGTCGTAACCCATAGATACCATGCTTGATGCTTGGTGCTTCAACATGCTTGGTAAGGTGGCTGGCTTGCGACTCAACACCCAAAATTACCAGATTGCAGTACCTACCCAAGCACCAACTTTTTGTCCAATTGTAGCTGGCTATACTTGGCTGTGCTTGGATCGTGATTACACCTGTTGGTTGTGCTTCGCCACATTCGGTGTTCACTAGTTGGTTATCATTTTATAATATAGCTTGCTAATTATAGCTGTATATGATTAGCTGGCTTCGGTTGGTTATCCTTATCATCATGGTTAACGATCGTTATCATCACTACCCGTATATCTATACTACTATTGACTCTTGACCAGTATCTATATCTAGCCGAATAAAATATCTAGGCGAGTATATGAACCAAGAATATGAATCTGTATTAATCTTGGTGGCTTATAGATCCCTTGCTAAAAATATATCTTTAGTGGTTATATGGTAAATCAATCATATCCCAAACACACTAAAAACCTGAGTTAGTGACAGTTAGTGGGTATAAGCCATCCAGTAATGAAGACTCAGATTCACCACCATCAGTTTAACCAGCTCAATAGCTAACGACACATTGAGATATTAGGGTCGTTTGTCAATGTCGATCTTCCAGTAATCATGTTTATTAATCACCACCTGTGTTGGATGGTTGTAGACGGGACTGATATATCAATGCAAAGTCAACTCAAATCAATGGATTAACGAGCTCATTTGAAAGGGATATTACCCTCACTTCAGCATCATCAACCATTTGTTGGTTGGTGTTGCTGAACTCTCCCTAGGATTTACCATCATGAAAACCATCAACCACTATCGAATCCTTGCTGAGTCAGTCGGTCTCTGGTCGTCAATTGGCAAAATCCAGATCATTTCGAGACGCTCTCCCCAAGTTTCCTCTGAAAAATGGTGCTAGTTCAGCTGCTTTCCAAGGGTTTCCAAAGGTTTGCCAGGTCTTCCCAATGTTTTCCCAAGGTTTTCCCAAGGTTTTCCCAAGGTTTCCCCAAGGTTTCCCCAAGGTTTTCCCAATGTTTTCCCAAGATTTCCGCAGTTTCTAGCAAAAACTGGTGATCCAGCCACTGGTCAGCTGCTCCCTACAGGTTGTCCTCCGCCGCTGCGGCGGCTGCTGCAATTGCAGCTGCAACGTGGTCCTGGCTGAAGCAGGTCGTGAAGCTGAAGTGAATGGTGGATGATGAATTGTGAATTCATGAATTCCCAATACAAGGTGGGCCCCCAACCACTTATAAGTTGGTGTATAACTACCAATTACAGAATGTAAGCAATAGCCCACCAAAAAATGATCATGTTACGAATGGAAACCATTTGTTGACTGGGGGTACCTCTATGAATTGGCACCCATGTTATACATGGTCATGATTTCAGGAAATTGGCCAACTACTGTATATAGATATACATATTGAGATATCATATACATATGTGTGTACATGTTTAGATATCATACACATATATTCTGCCACTCTATGATACATTAATTTCTCTATCTATCTGTATCTGTATATATATATATACTTTTATTTATTGATCTATCTATATATTTGTCTATTTATGTATGTATTTATCTATTTAGTCACACATATGATATGATCTATCAGATTCATATTCACTATTGATCAGTTCCTACGTCACCTCGAAATCACCCCTCCCATGCACCCCTGAAACCTCAAGGGCATCCCGCAGGACACCGGGCAGCTGCCAGCCCTGCCTCTGCTGGCACGTGCATAAAGTTCATGTTGGAGGCGTCCACGATCAGGTCTTCGTCCTCCATAAGCGGATCCACCGTCGGTGGCTCCAGGATGATCGGATCCATTGATGGACCCTCGAAGGGCAACTCGAAGGGTGGCACCAGATCAAACCTGGCCGCGGTCGATGATGGATGTCGCTCAAAGGGACAAGCTCCGTGGAAAAGCTGGTGGCTATGCTTGGCGGCCCAGTATCCAGTGGCAACCGTCCCCCCATGGCGAAACAGAGCTGCTGATGGCCAAGCACTTTTTCAGCACCAAGCTGCAGCCGAGAAGCTGTGTATTGAGCTGCTCCCAAGAAGACTCACCTGGCAGCACCCAAGAAGTGCAGCCTGGTCTTGTAGTGGCTCTCAGCAAGTGATTTTTTGCAACACTGAAACATCATGTACAGCTGGGTATTTCTCAAATTGGGGGACTTCTAAAATCCGCGACCATCTAAACCGGATCAAGCAGGGGATGATTTGAGGCCTATTCTGGGAAACAGCCAGTTGGTTCATGAAGGGCGGATGGCTATTGGTCAATACCCTGTGGCGTGCTATCATTAACCACTGTATTCCAACCATTAGTGTTGGCCAATATTCCCAATCAAACTGATGTTTAGTCGCTCTATCCTCTATTCTTGCTGATTTTTGTACCCACCCATAATCAGCTACTTAGCCCTTTGTTATTGTTGACTCATGGATAGCAACCTTTAGAGAGGCAATGCAACTCAGCTCTATCTTCATGCCATCCCACTCCTAAACAAACGTTATGTTCCAGAGTCTGGAGGCGCTGTGGCTTTGAGTTGCATGATGCCACCTGTTCGAGTCCAATTGCCTTCGAGTTGTGAAGCGCTCGTTTTTTTTTGTCTTCGACCGGTGAGGTTCCAACCATCAACTGAATTTGGTTATCTCTTTGGCTATGAAAGCAATGGTAAGAGCTTCTGGCATTTCTCGATTCACCAATGTTGGCTGATGCCAAATGGTTCTGGTAGTCAAAATGAATTCGCCCGCAGTTCATCAAACTTGGTGCTGAAAACTGACCTAAATTTGCTGCCAACTGCGGGATCACGAATGATGGGTTCTTAAGCCACTGAATATCTGACACTTAGCTTGGGTATGGCCTTTACATATCATGGTTTCTGAAAGTAAAATCTCCCAAAAATTGTTCAAATGTTTCCTTTAAATGATTTGGGGGTACCCCTATTTTGAGAACCAACCATATGCATAATTACCTTTGATCTCATTCTGCCGCGAAGGAAAAATACAACTTGTGGTGTTTGGAATGCCACTTGGGGAATGATTCAAATGTTTACTGTAGTCCTCTGAGTGGGACATGGATGATCTAAAGCTACCGATGCAAAAAATGTTGAATGATGCTTCAATGGTTGTTCAATGGTGGCCATATGATGGTGAATGAATTCCTATGTTTCCAGTTACCGTGAAATAGTAGGAAACCAACCCCAAACAACAATGGTAGAAACCCAATGGTTGCCTACTGTAATGGTGACTGGAAGCATAGGGAATGGTTCAAAATATATGTTAATAGTAAATGATGGTTGGTGGATAGTTGCTGATGGTTCGTCAAGCGAGCCGTTGATGCTTGAGGTGGTTAAGCTAGTGATGCTTGGGGATGCTGGGTCCCCTCAACGTGAAGGTGGCATCAAATTGTTTGCCTCCCAAAATTGTTGTTTTTGCTTTCGGGCTAAACCCCCATAATTTTCTGGCTCCGCTTGAATTTGCCTAGTGGGGCTCATCCCCATAGTTGACCACCAAGCCGATTTCAGCACACGGCACTGATCGAACATGCCAAAGTGACTGGTGGGCACAATCAAGGGGACACCCTCCGGCAAACCTCCAGGCACGGTTTCTCCAGCGGTTGGCTTGCTGTTGAGACGATATCCAACCAGTGAGGCTACTTCGGCCATCTAAGGAATCAACACTGTAACAAAAAGCATTTACAGTACATTCCAAGTACCGAGCACTTTCAGAAAAATCTTTCGTGGCCAGCTTGACCTCCCATGTTCTCCGTATTCGTTCAGCAAAAGCCATAGCATGAAAAGGATGATTTTGGAGCTTGAAATTCCAACAACTTTGGGACAGCAAATGATCAATTTCTAGGCGTTCCCTAGGAGTTGTTCCGTAACCGTTCATCACTGGTAGGAACCGCCTGGCTCACTGATTTGGTGAATAAACCAACGGCGCCCCGTCGCGGCTGCATGGTGGTGATGGGGCCCGGAGCCAGCTGAACAACTGGTTCATCACTACAACTATTGGTTCATAGCAGAGCTATTTGGCGATGGGTCAATATGAATCAACCAACGTTCATGGGGGATAATCACCAACAACAATAGGGAAAACAACGGTTCACCATGGAGGAACCAGGGGGACGAGCCGGGTGAACTGACCCACTGCTATTTCGTAATTCTTGGAGGTGAACGCATCCCCACGGTTGGTAAGTGGTAAATAACCATGCACTTAGTAAGGAGTTATCGGCAACCTTATTCATTACACAACGCAGCATGCCACAGCCTATCTAGAATCTAGCTATTTGAATGGTTCACTGGTCCAAGCATCAGCTGCAACATTACAACCACTGGACCTGACTGGACCCAGCTTTTGAATGGTTCATTCTGCTGTGCTTGCCATCCGGCATATCCATGTCGTACCCACTAGTGTTGCTTTCCCTCCTAGATCTTCGAATGCTTTTGATATCGTTTGATTGAAAACTCCTCCACATGAAAGTCCCTGCAGCTTCCGCCCACTTGCGGCCAATCGAACTGCAACAAATTTTCTTCAACACCAGCAAAGGAAGCCACCAACCAGTCACAATAACCATATGTTCATAACCAACCAGTTGTATGCAAGAATCCCCCATGAACTAGTTGGTTATGAGCCCAACTGGTTGAGTATAACCATGTGTTTATAACCATATGGCTTTGGGTCAAAACCCTTGGTCCCCCTGGTTCCCCCATCATTAACCATTGTTTTCCTTATTCTTGCTGGTCATTATCCTTCATTATTGGTTGGTTAATATTGACCCATAACCATATTGTTGGTATATATATATATCCCCTATAATTGTCAGTTATCATCCCCTATTATTAACCATTAATTAACCATTAACCAGCTAGTTAAAACCATCTGTTTATAACCATATTATCCCAACCATGAACTCGTTGCTGAGCCCCATGGATTTCCCCGCAGCTGAGCTCCACACCCATGGCTCCCAACAGCAAGACGTGCCCTGCCGGCACTGCAAGGGAGCCATCCTGGCCCTGGTGCGAAGGCGGGCGAAGGATGAACAAGTTCATTGATGAACCAGGAATAAGTATCTACCGAAGAAGTATAACTGGTGTTAGGAGGTTAATCGACAATTAGGCAAACAATTGTTTCAACTCATATAGACTGGGTTCCAAAATAAATTTGACTTACATGGCTGCCTTGACAATCCTGGCAAGCAGCAATCGCTTAAAACTAAACAACCTATTCACCTATTCAACCATTTTTTGATGTTTGACTTCCAAAGCTTAGCTTGCGTATTGTCATTGTTGCTTGAGGATCGGTTGATGTAAGTCCTGAACTGCATAGTGAAGCCCATCAGAACGCTTCTACAATAAAGAAGCTAAAAAGACCTCCAGGAACTACTGGTACCATTGGGTACCAGCAATTCAGAAAAAAACTACCTGTAAATGAGGAACTACTACTATTTAACAGACATTACTGGCTAAATGTCACATAAAACCACTACAAACTGCGCATGTTTCGCCTATCGACTGGTGAATGTCCTCAAGTCTACATTCAGTTGATTTTAACCCACCTTTGCTCGGGCTAGATGTGCAGCCATTGAGGGCAATATCTACTGTTTCCAGAGCTATCAGGATGGTCTGTCTTTATCAGTTGAGTGCGACCTGCCGTGGGTCAACATCTGCCGAAAGGAATTGCCTGCAATTCACAAAGGCATTTGAATTGAGGCCCGTGGTTCTTATGAGGTGGTTTCTCAAAATTGGGAAGCCCAAACTTAGACATTTCTATAAATGCTAAATATTGGATAGTTTGGGGGTACTCCCATTTTAAGAAACCACTATGAAAGTTCAATCCAAACAGCCAATCATGAAAACCACCAGCCACGCCCAACTTTCACCCATCGCAACTCGCCGGCGTGACCGGTGGCAACCTCAGTGCCGGAACACGTTGAACCATCAACATCCATCACCGCTGTTGTTCGTGACTGTCACTGCGAGATTATGATAGTTGATGGATGATGATGTTGATGGTTAGATAATCTCAACTATCACTGCTAGTACTATCAACTTTTGAGATGATGATAGTTGATGGATGGTGCTGTCGCATTATTCCAGTAGTTGCAAATGTCTGCTGTAACTAAAAGCTATCATCTGTTGCTGTTGCATGATTCCTATTTCTGATGATGTTGATGTGCTGCTGATGCCTGATGTTATTGATTCTTGACGATGTTGATATTTGTTGCTGCCATGCAGTACTTTATGTCGTAAGATATCCTTGTGGTCGACGCCCTTGTGGTCGACGCCCTTGTTGTCGTTGTCGTTGGTGATGTTGTTGTCGTTGTTGTTGTTGTTATAATTGTGTTTGTTGGGGTTGTCGTTGTTGTTCTCGTTGTTTTTGTTGTTCTTCTTTTTGCTGTATTTGACGGCATTAATGTTGATGTTATATTGATGTTCTCGTTTGACCTACTGTATTGTTCGTGCGACCGAAGTTGTCGACATGGTTTGACTGAAACACTTCATTATACGTTATAACTTCAAGCTATTCCAAGTAAGTTGCTATGCTACCCAATCTTTGGCCAACCTCACATCCTGAGGTGTTGAAAGGAAGCACAACACAAATCTGCGCACCACTCACTGTAGTGAACAATGGTGACTTAATGTAGATACATTCCGTGACAGCATGCACATGTTGCCCACCAGAAGCACAGCCGACATCTGTTTCTGCATGAAGACGGGATTAACACTAATTAAGATTGACTACTAGTCAACTTGGTCATGCCCATTGACACTGCTGGAGTATCAGCGGGTTCCACCCCCCAACTTATTGTTGCTGGCTCCCGAGGCCCTTGCAAGTCACAACGAGACTCTGCCTGCAATGTTGTCTCGGGCCCGAGCACACATGGCACCAGCACTGTGCCAGCAGGCATGGACTGCATGTCCATGTCCTTGGGGAAAAATTCCGGTGCCTCAACAAGCGCGGCCGTTGTTCAACAGCAACGGCAAAAGCCGCATCACAGCTTTGCCCCAAAAAATGCAGCCTGGAGTTTGATTGGTAAATACATCCATAGTATGAGTCAAGAACCATTCAACCAAGAACAATGCTATTGGAGTTTAATCAACCTTTAACAACATAAGTTTAATCAAGTTTTGATAAACATTAAGCAACACTCGTTTAATTAATCAAACAGTTGGAGTTTAATCAAAACAGAACAACATTAGCTAGTTTACAGTTGGCTGAATTCCTGGCAGGAAAAGTACAATTCCTGGATCGGCTCTCTGGGAGCCGATTTCTACCTATTCCCCCTGTTGCTTACACATTCATTTAAGGCATTGGGTCAAAACTATCACCGCCCAAATGAGGTGGGCTTCTACCAAAACTGATGTTTCTGGCGAGTGTTGTCACTTTGGGACTCTAGTTTGGACACAAACCAATTTACGTTGCCCTTGGTTGCACAGCAATGCACCACCGCCAAGAACAAAAACACATCATATCAAGGGGTATCCCAAGCATAGTCCCTGCCCTTAACACAACGTCCACTGAACAGCAGTGAAACGCCCCAGTAAGCCCGAGTCAAGAGCCTCGGCACGCAAAGAATTTCTTTCCTGGCAGGAGTGACGGCTGGAGAAATCGCTGGCAAATCCTCGAAAATTCAAAACAACACACTGCGGATTTTGCGATCCGGTCGGTCAAGAATGGCTAGTCATTGGATATCCATATCGTGGTTTCTTACACCGGGGGAACCCCCAAATCATCAAATATTGGTTATTGCAAGTAATAAACCACCAAATATTTGGGGCTCCCTATTTCAAGAAACCACCATATCAACAAACCGCCAACAAATTCAGCAGCTCAGTAAGCTGGTGACTTCCCCAAGTATTCTGGTGCTTTCTTCGCAACTGGATCCTAACCATGCGATCCTGCGGCTTGGACTCCAAAGCCTCTTCGGCTATACCGTTCACTATGTTAGAGACTGGCAAGATTCAGGCAGCTACAATTCATATGACCTGTCATGATTGATATGGATTTACTTTGGTAGATGCATTGTTGTAATTGTTTCTGTGAAATATCCAACCAAGAATGCTGGAACGCTGCTTGACAACTCATCTGGTCTGGTCTTGGGCTAACTAGGGTACAGGGTCATTCCACTGACAACCAGGTTTATGATATACAAATGGGATGGGCGATCGGTTGCGCCAAGTTGAAGTTTCACCTGTGGTTTGCGCGGGGTATGACATCCGGTCGAAGTTCCTTGGACTTTTTGATGGAAAAGGAGAAGTTTTGGTGGTCCCGTTGCAACTTCGTATCATCACCACCGTGATTACGTCAATGAGCATGTGCTGGGTCGGTCTGGCGGTACCATGGTGAAGCCGTCAAGAAACGTGAGCAGGAACAAGCTGAGCAAGGACTGCTGGAATGTTTATGGTATATGTTCAAACCGTCATTGGCAATCGTTGACCATAATGAACCATGAACGCTGAAATGTCAAATCCACCACGATTGTTGGCTGTTGTTGGCTACAATAAGCAAACAGCGGCTTGACCATTTCCTGAACCACATGATCAGCCATCATAATGCACCATGAGCACATATGTCAGTGGGTCAAGGGAACCTGTGCCTCTGACTGTTCACATCCCACAATTGTGGGGTCATCTACCCCGTTTTCAGTTGGTTAACATGGACGCATGGATATGTAAGCAACGGTTAATCTCTCGTGAAAGAGATGTCTGTCAAGGTCCCAACTGGCTTAGGCGTTGACCGTTGACTGATATAACCTCATGATAATCCATCGTTGCTGGTTATTTCCAACTAGGATCCTTCATTCACAACTTCATCACGCGATAGCATGCTGTGAAAATTATGTATTTCTGTTGTGAATATCCATTTTCAACCAGTTTCGTTCTATGACACAATAGCCATTGTGTTTTCATTTTTGATCCAACAAATGTAACCTGTTTGCTTTCGTTTTTCATAAACCCAACTCACCAGTCCTCATTTGCATGTTTTCCCTACTGGAATCTACTGGAAACTAACAGCTACAGCGTCCGAAAACCCAAAAACTGGGACTGGAAGTTGGACTTCCAACTACTTCCAACTACTTCCAACATCAACCCAAGTGGTTCCCCAAGTAGTTCCCCAAGTGGTTCTGCTGGTGGTTCCCTGGTCCCCAAGCGCTTCCCAGACTGCCCGGCGCCATCACCGCCGACCACCGTGCGCCACGCCTCGGCGAGCTTGGCCTGTCCCAGCTTGGACCAGGGCGCAGGCGTGGCCTTTCGCTGCGCCGATGAACTTGGACCAGGATGGTGAACTGATGGTCGGGTACCCTATGGTTTGTAACTAACTATAGTAACATTAGTATAACTAATTAGTTGTAACTATGGTTACTGATAGTGTAACTAACTATAGCTACCCTATGGTTACTGATAGTTGTAACTAATTAGTGAGAACTAATAGTTTGTAACTAACTATTAGTGACCAATTATTAGTTGTAACCCTATGGTTAGATGGTGAACTGATGGTTGGTTACAATGGAGTTTGTAACTAACTATTAGTGACCAATCATTAGTAACTAACCATCCTGGTAACTAACCATCAGTTCAAGCTATAGTAACTAATTTGTGTAACTAACCATCCTGGTAACTAACCACCCAATGTAGTTTGTAACTAACCATCCTGGTTGTAACCCTATGGTCACTAATTAGTTACTAACCTATAGTTGTAACCATGGGTTGTAACCCTATAGTTTGTAACTAACCATGGTTGGGTACCCTATGGTTACTGATAGTTGTAACTAATTAGTGATAACTAATAGTTTGTAACTAACTATTAGTGACCAATCATTAGTTGTAACCCTATGGTTACTGATAGTTGTAGCCATGTGGTTGGTTACAATGGAGTTTGTAACTAACCATCCTGGAAACCATTAGTGTAACTAATTAGGGCAACCAAACTATAGGGTAACTAACCATCAGTTCAAACTATAGTAACCCGATGGTTTCCCTACTGGTCACCAGGTTACCAAGCCGGTTGGGTACCTGTCGTTGGTTACCTATGGTTCCACCAGGTTAGATGTCACTGATGGTTGGTTAGATGGTCCTTAGGTTAAATGGTGAAACGGATAGACATCCACTAAGGATGATTAGATGGTTAAATTGGACCAGTGGTCACTAGTAGTTGTAACCCTATGGTTTCCTTAGTGGATCGATGGTGAACTGATGGTGAATCATGGGCAACTAATGGTCAATTCATGGGCAACTAATGGGTAACAAATAGTAAGTAATGGTCAATGGTAACTAATGATCAATCATGGGTAACTAATGGTCAATCAGGTCATGTGTTGTGATGTGCCAGTCAGTTCATGGTGAAGTGATAGTGAAATTCATGGTGAAATTGACGCTTAGAGATGTTAAATCATGGGTAACTAATGATCAATTCATGGTTCAGTAACCTGGGATAGTGATTAATTAGTGATTGTCAATACGGTCACTAATAGCGCTTGATGCTTCATGGTGACTGTGTGAAAGATGATGGTTGATGACTACTTCTAGTCCAATGTCAACGGCCAGTATTGGTCATCATCATAATTTATTCCTGGATATCAACCACGGCTTGAAGTGTTACCTTTGAAGATTCACACCTTTTGTCGTATCTCAGCTGTGATGTTTGATCAAAATGTCTTTGGTGTGAAAGCATCAGCAAGAGATTCTCAAGCTTATTCACCATTAATTAACCATCAGAGTCATTGACTAAACCTTATGCTGATCATTAAGTAACCATAATATTAATCATTCACCATTACAATCATCAATCATCATACCCTCATTGACCATCACATGGTGGTTTCTTAAAATAGGGCTAGCCCCCTAAATCCTCCCTAATGTCAACCAGTGATAGTACTAAACCCAGCATGTTTGGGTTCCCAAGTAAGAGAAAACCCCCGATATTCACTGACCATCCAAGGCACCGTTCCAAGCCTTGGCTTCAACAAGGCCACCCACGTAGTATGGAAAGGCTGGGGAGACGACGAGTTGTCCCGGTAGCTGTGGTGAAACAAATAGCAAGTGGTGTGATGTATGTATGCATATACTTGGTGGCTGAACTGGATCCCTTGCTAAAAGTTGAACTTTTCGTGGCTATATGGTAAATCAACCATATCCCATAAAAGCCAAAAAGTAAAGTTTACAGCTGTAATCCACCCAGTATAGTAACAGTATGTAATAGTAGTTATTCTAAACTCTATAGCATCTGTACTTGATCCTGATGTTGTCGATCCTGATAGTACTGTCTTGCTTGGTCTGTTTCGGAAACGTGTCACGGCTTGGAGTGAATTGCCTATGATTGCAGCCCCTTTTTGGCTGGTCATATCAACACCGCAACTTTCTGATGCTTTGTGTACTGTTCATCCAGAGACTGGCTCGACCCTCAAATTCGATAGTTTCACCTCTCAAAATGATCCCACATTGTCAATCATATTCAACCACGATTGACCATTGTATTTTGCTGGCTACCGTTCTTTAGAAGCCACCCGTAGTTGTCAATAACTTACTATTTATTGGCAAATGGTTTATCATGGAAATTGGTTCATTCAATTCAATGGTTGCAAACATTGTTAAAGGTCAACCATGTTCAACCATTGGCCAATCATTCCCAACATATCAAGCATTGTTAGTTCACAATTATTAGTCGCATTACTTGACTATGTCAAATAACCACTACTAATCAATGTCATACATAATCATCAATTGGTTGTAATCACTAATAAACCATTGTTCATCAACCAGTATGAATTGTGTGATTGAACATTTACCAATGTATTGTCAAATTACCTAGTAAAAATGGCTTGGTGATTGGCTAGCATGATCAACGCACCCCCCACGAACGTGAACCACAGCTGCTCTGACCGCGCTCCAGCGCCACCAGCCTTCGGCCGAGACCGCTCTGCAGATGGTCCTGGTGGTCTGCCGCAGCTTGGGATAAGCCGCGATACAACGGCCAGGGAATCGCGGGGATGTAACGTTGGGAATAGCCTATGCTTCCAGTGCTTCCAGTTACCATGAAATAGCAGGTGACCAACCCAAGTTACAACCATGGTTCAAAGAGGATGGTTCGATGATGGTAACGGGAAGCATAGGGATAGGAATGTAGCAAACAGAAGTAAGATTGCAATAAATGACAACCAGTAATCAGGGGGTATTGGATGACAACTGTGCTTAGCTTGGAGTTCTCAAAACGGGTGTGTTCTCAGTATAAAAGTGAAGATCCTTTATGTGCCCATTTGGTATTGGGTACCCATTTGGTACACACCTTTTTGGCTTTGGGTAATGCCCGTAAACAATCCGTGCTAATTGGGCACTGTCCATATGATTGGGATCATCATATATCCACAACCTCATGTTGCACATGCATGGGTGTAGCTGACGCACCCGCCAAACAGTTGCTGATGCATCAACATGTCTGCTGATTCATCGACCATCGCTGTGATAGACCCTCTGGCAAACCAACCGGGAAGCTGAAAACCATTGTTTTGATAGGTGAAACCATTATGATAGATGGATTTTCTGCTTCCAGATTTGTTTGCCGGATTGCAATGGACAGTTACCCTCGGGAAACTAACATTGCAATCGAAAATCACCATGTTTGAAAGGAAATCCTGGTCAACCTGCTATAAATGATGGATTCTTCATTGCCATGTCAGTTTACCAAGGGGTACAGGATATTGATGGTTCTTGATCAGTCTTGATAGTTGGTAAGAGTCATTCATCATTGTTCAAGAATCTCAAACACTATTCATCACTGTTGAGCTATTTCAACTGCAGCATTTTTACCAAGCAAGGAAGGCTTGCAGTGCTCGGGTAATGTGATGGAGCAACCATTTTGGTGATCAAATGGCAAAATGACCACTGAGTGGTTCCAAAACCATGTGCCATGCGTACAGTCAGCATCGTTTTTTGGTGGTTGTTCAGGGGTCATATAACCATCAAGAATGGTTCATAGTAGTGGATAATCACTGATTAGTTTTGGAAGGCTGCCTTTGCATGGTTTCTGTTGTCACCCTCATGGCATGCTTGTTCTTTTGGTACTGCTCAATCGACTCATCTCCGACAGTTAGGCCAGTCTGTCGTCTATATTGGATGTTAACAAAAGGGGTACAGGGTTCTAAATTCTAACATGTTTCAACCCAGTTCCATTTATTCGACCATATCGTTGCATGTTATGAGCAAACATGATGATGCTTTTTGGATTCAATCTTTTGATGATACAAGGAAGCCGATGTCAATATCTATATACAGTACCTGGCAATGGTCAATTAGACAAAGCCAATAACAAAATTGATAAAACAACTGACAATAACACACACAAAAAAAATGTAGTATGGATGGTCTTGATTCACTTGAACTGGTGTAAAAGGCATTTAGACTTGTGCCATGCACCAAATTTCCAAGCATGGGGTGTCTGTCTAATACAACATGTTGGGGAGATCTATACTAACAAATCTGCTGCCGAATCCGAGCTACAGTGCCTGCGATGCTTGCCGATGGGCGGGCCACTAGAAGCAACTATACGGCTATGGGTCAATAGTAACCTACCAACAATGGGGGTTAATAACCAACAAATGTCAATCATCAATCATTTGGTGGTTTCTCAAAAAAAGGGTACCCCTCAATCATCCTTTCTTAAGCATTTGTAGTAATAAACCATCTTTGGGGTCCCCTATGGCTTGAGAAACCACCGGGGCTACCTCCATTGATCTCCTACCGACCCACCGCAGCGAAGCACCTGGCGCGGTTTTCTCGGAAGCGAGGGAAGGCGCACTTTTCGGCGGAAGCGTTGCCTGCAGCAACGGCATCTGCAGGGCCAGTGATGGTTCATAGTGGTTAGTGGTTATAGTAGTGATAGTAGTGATAATAGTGGTAGTGGTAGTGGTAGTGGTAGTGGTAGAGGTAGTGGTAGTGGTAGTGGTAGTGGTAGTGGTAGTGGTAGTGGTAGAGGTAGTGGTAGTGGTAGTGGTAGTGGTAGTGGTAGTGGTAGTGGTAGAGGTAGTGGTAGTGGTAGTGGTAGTGGTAGTGGTAGTGGTAGTGGTAGAGGTAGTGGTAGTGGTAGTGGTAGTGGTAGTGGTAGTGGTAGCGGTAGCGGTAGTTGCAGTGGTGGTGGTAGTTAGCTGGTAGTTAATTGTACTTAGTAGTTGTTATAGCGGTTAATAGTGCTGAATAATAGTTGATCATGGTGGTTAATAATAGTTCATCGTTGTTTTTAGGGGTATCAATACCTGCTATTCGCCACTAGTGACTTATTAATCCACCTTGGTTCAGGCAATCCACTAGGGTGGCGAGGCTTGGCTTGGCTGATCAGCCTGGCTGAGGTTCAGACGGTGGAGGCTTTGCCAGTGGGCTCCTGAAGAGGATCGACCAGGAACCGGGCCATGGCTACAAGATGTAGTGACCTATGTACCAAGTGGTCGGTGGTTGAACCAGCCCTATGAAAAATATGCTTGTCAACCAACCATTTGTTGATTATTACTAATAAGGGAAAATAAAACATGTTCAAAACCACCTCCAGACTAAGCTAGCAGATTTCTGCTTACTGACCTAGCATCATTAACAGCATCAGATTTCTGGCAATGTAATGCACTTTAGTGATGATGATTGATGATTGACACAGCAATCATCATCAGCATCGTCAACAATCATTTTAAACTGTCGATGAATCAAATGAGTTGATTCGGCTATATGACTGGTTGTTCCAGGACACACCAAATCCGTGGACTAGTCGCAAACAGCCCGCATCTAGCACACATGATGAGTGCGAGTGGGTAAGCCTGATGGTTTCAGACACATCCACGGAGATCTGGACTACCATTGGCTTGTTCCACAGGCAGGTTGATATAACAGCATGGTGCTTCAACTTGTATACCGGAAATGTTAAGAGTAGATTCACATTATACATCATCCCACCTTCCTGTTAATCACACAATCCTTCAACAAGGGCCATGCTTATGGCTTTGGGCCGCCCCTGTACTCTTGGTGAACCTGCCAGAAATGACCCAAGTTGTTGGAATGTTTCATGCATCCTGGTTGGGGATGATTAGTAATGACTCATAGCATCCATTCCATAGCCATATCAATCTTATCATATCATGGAAGCTCCGTTGACAAACCACTTTTCAAATCTTCCATTGTACCTTTCTCCATGGGTGGTCTACTTGGAAGTGCAGCCTGGGTTCTGACTGGGAAATAACCATGGATCTAATCCCTATAAGGTGGTGGATCTAATCCCCACAGGCTAACCATGGCTAGTCACCAGCTACTAAGTGGGGATGCATGTCCAAGTATTGCGTGAATGGATGTCCACGGAGGGGGTGTCTTCCCACCTATGCTGCATCCCCCGCCTGCAACTCGCGAAACCAGTGGAGCAGTTGTTCTCTGATGGGTACACCACGCCTCATAGGGATGGAGGCAGAAACTGCAGTTGGTGGTTCGTTGCCCCATCCCGAACGGTTGTGTGTTGGTCATAGCTACAACCATATTCAAATATGTCAACACCATGCATGACTATTTGGTGCCTACAGCCCCTCACGAGTTGGTGGTTATAGCCCCTATTAACAAAATGAGAGCCAATCAACCAACCATTTCCAAGACATTAGCGAAAAAGAACACACGCACAAAAAAATACACATTCCTCAAATATCCAACGTATTTGTTATATCCATCAATAGCGTGCCATGCTCATCAGTAAGAGATTACTTCGCTGTGTACAGTGATCAATGGTGGTGAGATTTGGGAAATTTTGGGCCATGGTGTACCAGTGAACCCCGGAGGATGGCTTGGCAGATTCCAATTTGAGTATTTGCCAGCCAAGAAGACGGGCACCAGGCAGTTGTTAACTGGGTTATAACTCCCTTGACCTGGTAAATTAGAAATTCCCTGAGCAAAGTTAGTGACAGATCAACAGCTGACGCTGGTGTCAGGTTCCCAAATGAAACTCCAGGTACCTCTGCAGACCCCAAAGCCACCAGAAAAGGTACCGCTGTCGCTGTTCCGATGCCCTCACGTCAGCAGGCGGATGCGAGCCATGGCGAGCCGTCCACCAGCAGCCCCCACGACAGGGCGGTCACCCCGTGGCCGAAGCCGCTGACGCCCCGCCTCAACAACTGCCTTCGCACGCTGCTCAGCTGCAGGAAGTCCTGGGTCAAAGTTACGCCACCAGCAGTTCGATTCGTTGGGATGGTGCTTCTAACTATGGTTGGTAGTGGTTAATAATGGTGAATAGTAGCAGTGGTTCATTAATAATGGTGAATCGTAGTAGTTTAATAATGGTGAATAGAAGGGAATAACAAGCAACTATAGTTGGTTTCGGATGATCCAATGGATGTTTCTCAAGTCATGGGGACCCCCAAAATCATCCGATATTTGTTGATTATTTATGTACAGTTCATATTATGCTCATGATATGAAGCGCCCTGCAACAAACTACAATGACCAATGGTTGCGATGATCTTATGCTGATATTTAAGGGTCCAGATTGGAAGAAACTACAATGAGCTTCATGGTTGCAATTCAAGTTGCAATCGTGATGACGTATAAATCAAAATCAGTGGTTCAATACTGATTCTATACAGGTGAAGGAAAAAGATACATATATATAGATAGTAATAAACAATCATGCATTGTCAATTTCGACACAAAGCAATCATTGTCACTCTAACTGCTCTAACTGCATTATTCATACTTGTTGGTTACTTACAATAATTGTAACTGGAAGCGTTGGGTCAAATACAACCATTCCCACGGGGCGAGCGACACATACACAAGCCAACATTCCCAGTGAGTATGGCTGGGTTTCGGGGTCTTTGGTCATCTTTTGTCCCCTATCGACTAAAAAACACCCATCAAGGAATTGGCAGTGGGTCAAAACCCTTAGTCCCCCTGGTTCCCCCATCATTTACCAGGCTGTTTTCCCTATGATTTGGTGGTTAATATTGACCCATCAAGGAGTTGTCAACATGTTGCTTTCATCAACTCTCTGGCGGGAATTCCTCAACCCTCCAAGTTCTGGCGACCCTGAGCTCCGTGCCACCAATTCCTGTGTACTCAACGTTTCCAGATTTCGAGGCACCTGGCTGATGCAATGGGAAACTGGGGGCTGCGGTGTGAGCGCCTCGTGGCTAGCTGGTGAGTAGTTGCACTGTTGGGCACCGCTGCAGAAATCTCTTAGCAACAAATGGCTCTGGGTCAATATTAACCAACCAATAGTAAGGGATAAGAACCAACAATAAATAGGGAAAACCCTGGTTAATAGTGGGGGAACCAGGGGTACGGGGTTTTGACCCACAGCCAAATCCAGAGAGAGAGAGAGAGAGACTGAGAGAGAGCAGGGAAATCTATGTCACAGGTGCTACCCAGGCCTCCAAAGCTCTAAGGGTTGTGAAAAGGACTATGACTGGAAACATCCGAGAGAGTACCAAGTGTACTAACCAATCTGAAGAATGAAATATCACTGCATCCCAATCTATCATCACTTGCATGATCTTGCGTGAGAAAAATGGTTTGATTCTATGACGATGGCTAAGGCAAATCGCACATCCCTGCGATGTCTGGCCAATATCGCACTTCATTGGATTAATTGTTCATAATTGTTCCATCTCCTGCCATAATTTGTAAAGCTATACATCTGCGAAAATTCTTGGTTGGATCCCCCCAGAATTGATGGCCAGTCTTGTTGCCCCAGCAGCTTCGCCGAGCCACCTGCACCGGTTCCTCCACCGGTGCTTCCGGCACCGTTTCGGGAGACGTGCTGCCCACTGCGCCGCCGTTGGGGCGCTCGGTGGAGCGTGGGAACTGCTCCACAACTTTCTCCTTCACAGTGGCCTCCAAGCACTGAGGTGAGAATTTGACATACCATCTAGTTAATTAATCAATAATGATGTATGATATTACCCACTTTGACATGAGGTGCGGATGGCTTTTTGGTGATTTTAGTGGCTGATGTGGGTGGTTCTCAAGCAGGGGACCCTCCAGTTATCATCCAGTTTATTGATCATTTAAAGGGATAAGTTCCATCCATAACTTGGGGGTCCCCTCTGACTTGAGAAACCGCCACGTTGGGGATCATTTGCTGGACAACTGATAGGCGAAAGAGGTGTCTGAAAGGCTTATTTGTGGATATATGTGTCACTGTTGCATTCTCACTGTACTCATGGACTCACTCGATGATGCGGTGATCATTTTGGCAATCCAGTTGAGGATCATTTTGGAAAATGCATGTAGTCAAAGGATTTGGCGGTTCATTCCAGTGTTCATAGATAGGTTAGAAGCTGGGTAAAAGCGGGAGTAGTAACGGTTAATTCCGCAAGACTGGTACCACGATTGTATCTCACCTACTCATGAGGATCAACCATCCAGTGAGGCTTCAGAAGCTCGCCCTCAAGCTCTTCAGCTAGGAAACAAGTTGGTCTGATAAGGAACGCAAAGTCAATCAAAGTCACGAATTGCGGTGCTTCTATATAGCAATCATTCACTGTAGTGACAGCTTAACTGGTGGATGGTTCAAGTTCCAGCTTAAAGAGACTATCATATTAACCAGCCATCCCTAAATATTGGGGAACATGTAAAATGCTTGTCACAACCAAATAGTGATCCTTACCGCAGGCCCACAAAATCTTTGTCAACGCTGCTCCAATGACCAGACCCTGGGACGAATTCAGATGCTGAGGACCTGTTTGCCCAGCCATGGATACCTGGCCATGTAGAAACATCACCATGGCATACATCCATCCAGGCCCATCCTACTTTGGACATTGTTGGAGAAGCACTAGCTACTTACTATGGCTGATTCACCATAGCTTGATTGGTGAAAATTCCGGTCTTAAGCATCAGCCATAGTTGGTTTAGTGTCGCAAAACAGTTTGCTGAGTCCTATCACTATGGAAAGCTTGCGCTAAACACACACGACGCCTTCCTCAAGAACCCCTTCAGTGCACACACTCTTTGGGGAATAAAAAGTCATGCGGCTCCAGAATGCTTCCATATGTAATATCTTAAATCTGAATGTATGTAACTAAAAATAAACTTCAATGATAATATTTGCATATATAGGATTCAACAACCACCTGACTGGTATACCGTGCTACTGCGGTGCCACCTAGTTCGCTTTGTCTGCAATATACTATATACGCCATTGGTAGGTTACATCATGCAGGATTCCTATGAATGCTTTCTCGGGCATACCAGTATGTGGGTATAACAAGCGGCATATAATGGGCTGACCATGGTTTGCCGTGTTTTTCGGAGTGCAAACTGAGTTTCACAAAATATGTATAGACCCACTTGACCATGGCACAGTGTCTTCACTGTAAATCAAGAATACTATTCTTCTTGATGATTATATACCCAATAATCATCCAATATTGACAACAACCCACCAAAATGTATTTGTACTTTTTGACCTATGATTATCCTGCTGGTAGTAAGCAGGCATCCACCATTTCTCTTATTCTCATCACTACTCCAATTGTAAACTAGTCCCAACCATCAAACCATTCAAAAACATCAGTTCACTATCATCAAGTAACCATGATGCACAGCAACCCACTCTTACTGACAATTGTAAACCATTGTCAAGCAGCAATTAAGCATCAACTAACCATCGACCATCAGTCAATCACAATGTCACGAGCGATTAATCACCATCTAACCACCAATTCAGCATGAGATTGGCCATTCTCAACTCACCTTCAAGTGACCAGCAATTCACATGCACTTGTATAATCACCACGGAACCATCAACGACCCACGTTATTAAATATCAATTAGCCATCACTTGCCCTGGTGTTTCACCATCAATTCACCGTCATTAAACCATGAATCAGCCACCACTCAACATCATTAACCATCATGAATCAACAGCCATGAATCAGCCATTCTTAGCTACTCAACCATTCTTAGCCATCGCATCAACCTTGCCACCTTGGTTCATGAAAGGTTCTCAAGCCATAGAAGCAACTCGGCAAGCCACCATGGTCCCGCCTTCGGGCGGCCCTTGGTGACCATCTGCCAACTGCAAGCGCTGGCAGAGGGGGAGATCCACCAAGGAAGAATGGCTTGCTTTGGAAGTGACATGAATATACATCACTTATTAGACTTCCAACATTGATGTTAATTAATAGTCACTAATCGTGTATAAAAAATAGTATTATTGGCTCACACAGTATACATTAATTAGTTCCAACATTGACATACGAACACGTGACGGTTCGTTATTACGGTTAGTGAACCATCACGATATCACTTCAATAACCATTGATTCATTGATGGACGACGGTCAACGACCAATGAAACATCAGTTGATGTTTTTTTCAGAGTACCTTCTAGCAAACTAACCTGGTTGCATGGAAAATGCACCATTTATAGCTGGCTTACCGACCAAGGCGTTTTTTAGCTTCCAGCTTAGTTCTTCCAGGAATGTAGTGGTTTATGATGGGAGCTCACTTGTAGTAGAGGTTAATGATCGTTCATAATGTTCCTAAAATTAAGGTACCCAAGACATTTTTGAAGATCCAAGCGCTTCTCATCAAACCAATGAGGAACCATTGATGATTCAATCTGTGGGAAAAGCGAGCACCGGCCTAAAGTGAATGCAATGAGCAATGTGTCCAACAATACCACACCCGCTCTTTGCCAGGTGAAACTCTGTAATCATACCGATCCTGAAACCATGAGCTACGCTCTACTATGATGAACGACTATCGACCGCTGCTAACCGCTAAAAGCCATCAATTAACCAAGAAGACCATTGTCAACAATCAACACTTATTGCCTAACCATTATAAACCACTATCAACCATTATTCTCCATTGTCAACCATTTTCAAGGACCATGAACCATCTTAACTAACCGTTATAAATCCAGATAAATCCATCATAACACATCACTCCCCTCAGCCATGGGAAACCCTTAGCAGTGCCCGCAGTGCACTGGATCGGGCTCGCCTTTCATCATCTGACCTGGGTATCTCTGGTAGCGGAACGCCAGTCAACATAGGATTGTGTTACCATCAGTCTGGTTGGTGGTTTCAATCCCTATGAAAAATGTCAGTCAACGAACCAATTGGCAATGATTACTAGGGAATCACCAACCAGTCATGTGTCTAGTGTAAAGTGTAAACACTGTAACGTTGACTAATGTATGTATTATCATACAATACGCTAGATGTACACAAGCAAATATGAAATCATCAATTCAATGCACATTGGTATCTGATACGATTTAGTAGCAATGGTATATGAATAACTAAGTATATACATACACTGTGTATGTTGATGTTTATGAGCTGAGTTTGTTCAAATGGAAATGCAAATGCAAATGCACACGTACTTTTGCAAATTTGTTGCATGCATACACTTCTACGCCCTATCGTTCATCAGTCTTTCAGCAAGCAACAAGCTACCCCTTGTCATAGTTATTCGGCCTATAGTTGAACAAATGGCTGTGAGTCAAAACCCCGTACCCCTGGTTCCCCTATCACGAATCATTAGTTTCCCTATAGTTTTGTTGGTAATTATACACCATAATGGTTGGTCAATATTGACCCATAGCCAAATGATACTGATAGGAGCAGTCAAAACTTCAGAGTGTGTAACCAGTCTGCAGGCTTGATTCCAAGCCGTCCGAACCTGAGAATCCCACAGGTCAGCAGCAGGTAGATTCGTTGGGTTATTTCACCCCCTATAACTGGTAGTTGACGCAAGTTGAGCTATGAAGAACCAACTTGAAGCTGGATAGGGGCAACCTAAGCTGACTGAGAGGGCTGAAAACTGATAAACAATTCAACCATGAGAAGAACCCTTGATTCTGTCACCGATCCTTGAGTGCTTCTCGGTACGTGTCCATCGTGAATGCGTTATGGTTCACATGCACGCAACAAGCAATTGTATGTAGATAATATGAGGATATGTTGAAAGAGGTCCTTAATTTCGTACATACTTTACAATGATTATGCATATGTATATATATACTGCATATATGCACATACACATGCAAATGATTGTTTATACTTGATATAGATATCTATCAGCAAGTGATATCAATTGATTCATGTCATGTTGCTCCAAGTACCTCGTGAAACTGTACTTGAGCCCAGACCCAGGCTCTGCAGGAAGTGTCTCCTCCAGGGCTCACATCCCAGGGAGTTAAGTTTGGATATCTGCTTGGTGGTCACAAGCCATGGTTAAGTAGTGGTTAATGATGGTCGAGAGTGGTTAATAATAGTGGTCAATTGGCGGTTGTAAGTTGGATTATAGCCCTTACAACTGGTAGAAATATGTAGACATCGCCCCGACTAAGCTCCTCATCTTTGTACGTCCAACTGTGTGATAAAGCATCGCAACTCGGCTGTGTCCATGCTGCATGTCAGCCTTGTTGCAGTGATGAATCTTCCATTTGTAGATTCAGCTTTGATCATACAAGGTTTCCATCTTGTAGTACCAAAAAGTAGTCAGAAATCTTGGGCATCCTCTTCAGCATGAGATGGATGCTAGCCATCCAGCAACTCAGGTGCCTCGAATTTCAGGTGCCTTCCAGTCATAAGTTGGCGAATGATCCACCTAAAAACACTAGTTATATCTACTGCTTGGTGGTCAGTTTCGCCCTCTCAAACATATTGGCCCATCAACCAACCATCCCACATATTAACATGATCAAGACCACCAACAAGTGGTTATTTAACAACTGTTGTTGGTTATTTTTACCCATGAATGGTTATAACCGTTATTAACCCCTACGTAAACATATTAAGCCAGTCATATCCACTATGACACTCGTGCTTGCCCCCGCTAGCTTCACCGACTGAGCTGCCACAGTTGATGTTCAGTGGTTGTTAACCCTTATCATGACCAGCTTAGTATCCACTATTTCCTGGTGGGTTCAACCCCTATGAAAAATAGGTTCGTCAACCGACCAACCAGTAGTTAATACCAAGAAAACCAAACAAATGTCTAAAACCTCCAGGGAGACTGGATCAACAGCGCACCCCCCAGGATAGTTTCAAAACCACCAAACAAACTAGCAACCAACCATTGACCATCATTGATGTCATTGACCGTCATTGGTCATCGTTTGGCTAGTATATTCCCTATGATTACTGCTGCTGATCTCTTGAAGACATCATAAACAATCAATGACCCACCGCCAATCAACCATCAATCAACCATCAATCAACCATCAATCGACCATCAATCGACCCTCGATCAACCATCAACCAAACATCACTCCTTGTTATGAGCTGCTATCCCGGTTATCCATTACAACTAGCCATCATGAGGCACAATGAATCACCATCAAAAAGCATCAGCCGTGCAATTCATCGCTGCTGATCGAGGCGCATGTCCCCTCCCATTCACCACTGAACCCCAGTCCCTAGCCAGTACAGACTCCACGGTCCCGGTATGTTCACCCACTCATTTACCACCATTTACCTGCAAAATGCTCCAGTTTTACCATGGTTTACCTATAAAATGACTCACTTTTCCCTACTAAATCACATAAAATCACCCAGTTGCGTAGGTCAATTGACCACCAGCACCACGAACTATCGCACCGTCATGGCACCAGCAGCTCCCTGCGTCCTGCGCATCGACCACATTGGTGCTCTCGGGTACCGGGTCATCAGCCATGTCCTGGTGGTGCTGCGGGGATGGCGCGGTGGGAACGGGTGCTCCGCAAATAGAAGTGGGTCAAAAAGCCATTTATGGTAGATACTCATGGTTAAACTATAGTTACTAGTGGTTGCTAATGGTTAACTATGGCTACTAGTGGTTAAGTATGGTTAACTCTGGCTACTAGTTAACTAGCTATGGTTAAACTATAGTTACTAGTGGTTGCTAATGGTTGACTATGGCTACTGAATGGTTGACTCATGATCACTGGAGGTTGCTCAAAATAGTGGGTTCATTGCTAGAAATGATCAATATTGGAGGATTTGGGGGTCCCCTCATTTGAAGAATATCCAACTGCCCAATAACTCATGGTTTAATGTTGCTTAGCAGTGGCTAACCATACTTACGGACTCGTTTCGATGACATCCTTTGGGTTTTCTTGGAAACTAAAGTATTGTGCTGTTCACACGCTATAACTTCCTGCGCCAACCTGAAAAGTCTGGTGAGATCGCATGGCAATATATTCAAGTACATGAATGCAAATGTATCAATGATTCAATGTGTATAAATATGGACATGTTGTATATACAATGATTCAATGTGTATATATAAACAGTTCGTAATATGTTCTTGTGCTTTTTGATGCAGAGGTGTACCGAGAGTGTACGTTCGTCCAGCCAATGGCTTGGGCGACAGGACTGATTTCCAGGAGGGGAAATCGTTAGCTAAGTTGGTGAACACAACTAGGGTCACTAGAGCAACTACCATGCAGTTGTAGATGTAGCATGATATAATCATAGTCAAATGGCTTGTTGTCCCACCTAAAGCTAAGGGGTCCCACCTCGTAGAGCTCTGGTGGTAGCACACGATGGTAGAAGTTAGCTTTAAACATCAATCAGCTCAAGCTGGTGGAGACACTGACTGGACCAACAGCTCACGATAGGATTCTTCTCGGCTCTGCTACCTCCAACCCTTTTTGGACTTGATACTCATGTCACATGTCGTTTAAATCATGACCAATGGGAAGTCCGTACTAGCGTGCGTACTAGGAAAGTCCCTACATTTGATGATCAATTGCAAGCTATTCATGGCTAAACTAGCGGTGGTTTATTCACTTTGTTTCTATAGTAGGAAGGAAGAATGGCAATCCACTTTATGTGCCTCCCTGTCTATGGTGAGTTGTTGATTCAGAGTTTGGACCATGGACTGACAAGCTCTATGTCTCAATTTTTTGGTCTGACAGTCCGAAACGTAGAACACATACTGAGACCATGAACGACCAAGACTACTGGCAGCGGAAACTGCTGATGTGCATGGGTCCTCTTTAAACCTCTAAAACCCTTGCGATTGTCAGCCGTTAGAAGACCGTTAAACAAATGTCAACCATTAGAAAGACTACATTATAAAGCCATTGTAAACCCAAATGGTAAAGCCATAAAACCATTAGATAAAACAATGTTGAACCAATCTAAAGCCAAAACCAACATATCATCCATCCCCTTCTCATGGGTTCATCGGAGTTCTCGTCGTATTTTCACCCCAAACAGAGGCTTTCCGTCTCTAGCGTGGCCAGCTGCACATGGCCGAAACGCCACGGGCCAAGTGACACCGCGACAAGGAAACGCGGCAACCTTTCGGGTTGAAAGGCAGCAGCCAATGGGTCTGAAAACCTTCTGTATCATCCTATGATCAAAGCTTTATCTGTAGATTTGTATATGTTTATAGATGTTTATCAGTATCATCCTGACTAATTGATTACAGTCAAACCATTCTCATCATGATCATCTTCACTATGAATCACAAAATTCAAAAATTGTTTCCTGATCGGTTTGCTGGTTATCATCCACCAATATTGGTTGGTAAATCTTGACCACTATAGCCAAATGAATCACATCATCGCTACCATCATGAATCACTATGCATCACATCATTCATCATGAATCTTTAGCAATTTTTGTCGTTATCACCCTATGAATCACATCATCAGTCACTCTCCTATTGGGCCTTGCGCCATTTTAGGCGTCACCTCAGAGATCCAAGCGTTGCGCTCTCCAGCGCTGGGCTACAGTCATCTGCTCCTCAGGTGCGTAGGGCGCGATGCGCACCACGCCATCCTTGCTGTGAAGCCAAACGACCAGGTTGGAGCGCTGACCACTCAGCAGTTCCTGTGGTGGTTCCAACCTCGAAACTGGAACCAATCAACTGACCTCCGGCAGAACTAACCAACCAACTAACCGACCAGCCAACCAACCAACCAACAAGCGAACCAGCCAACCATTTGTTAAGACATTTGGAAAAATAAGCAAAATGTTCGAAACCGCCAAGCAGTCCTGTGCTTGATGCTGATGTTGTCCCCGGTGGATCACTGCCATGCCGGCATGGAATTGGACCTCACCGGCCCCTGCGGAATCCTGGCCCTTAGGCAGGCGATACATGCCCTCACCACCAGATTCAAAGAAACGAAGGCCGCTGCCCTCCCATGTCGTGCCACCCAAACACAGGTTGATGGTGACCACTGCAGCATCCCCGTGCTTCGCCAGTTCCGTGTCGCCGTCGGCTTCGTATTTCACCGTGAAGGCATAGTGTCCCTCAGCGTCTTTGGGACCCACCAGCTCCGGGAACAACATGGCAGCGAGGGGCTGGAGGTATGCCCTGCAGAAATCCTCCTTGGTGCTGGGGGGACGTGCCAGGCAGCAACATGACATGTCATGATGATTCATATGAACCCTGGACGAAGCTGAACCCCTGGTTGATTCCAAATTAGTGGTATCCCCTGAAAGCCTGGGTGTGCCAGGAAAATGGTATCCGTAGGGTGTATTGATAGGGGTTAACCTTCTCAACAATGTTCAACAAGAACAATCACATCAGCAATAGAATCCAATAGAATCAAATCTAGGAGCAAGCACCCAGCATCACGTGAGACACACTGCAAAATAAAGTGGAATTGAACAGAAATATTCCAAGGGGGCGCTGTGGGTTGCTGAACCAGGTACTGCAGCAACCATTACTCTTGATATAATTGCATGCAAAATTATCCGTGTAGACCCAATAAGATTTACGCCAATTGATCCATCTGTTTTTGTTGTGTGCATGTTTGACACGACCATGGCTGCAAAATCAAGAAAAATGACGGTTAACCAACCACTCACCAACCTTTGACCACACATGTTTGACACCGAGGTTCCATCATCTTTTCAAATCCAACTTCATCCAGAATCACACCATATCGATTCATGCCATTCGGCCGCCTTGTTGGAATCCCTGAGCCGTTGATGCTGTCCAGTTCTTCCATGAAGTCAGCAGTAAAAGCTTCGGTAACGAGAAAGTCTGTAGCGAAGACACCTGGGATGACCTCCTGATCACCGACGTGGATGGTTGTTGGTGGCTCATGAAGGTTTGATGATGGTTGGTGGTGGTCACAGTAACAATGGCAAATAATGCGTGACTACTGTCAATGATGGCGGGTATGCATGGGGATGGAGCTTTTACCACCAATGATGGTCTTAATCGTCAGTTGTGTAGTTTTATATGATGCATGATCACTGAGCTAGTTGGCATCAGTGATCTTGTTCGCATCTTCTTTTTCTGGAAAGCAGGGTAGCAAAAGATGTACATGTATAAGTCTAGTTTCCTTTGTAATCAAAAATAGTCTTTACTGAGATGATAATTCACTCATTGTTTTGTTGGTTAACATTGACCCATAGCATATAGGTGTTTCTCAAGACAAGGTACCTCAAAAATTCACGATTTATTGCTAATAATGCCTAATATTGGATGATTTTGGGGTACCCCTATTTTGAGAAACCACCATATCAACCTGACATTCATACTGGACTTGGATGCGGGATTCCCGAGCCCAAAAGGCTCGAATGATCTTCCATGGACTTTGATGTTCGTTGTGATAGAATTGCTGCTTGGTTGGTTTGTTGGTTGGTTGGCTGGCTGAATGGTTGGTAGCTTTCAGAAAACAACTGATCAAAATGTCAGAATTTGAACTACGCTGTCAAGCTGCAATGGTTTTTACATGGATTTGTTTTAACCAAAAACATGTCATGTTGACACGCACAAGCGAGACTTGGTGCGCTATGAATGTGTGCTTTTGTATCTTGAACAAATAGACCATTTGGTACCTAATGAGCCTAATGCGGTAATATCTCTAGTTAGAATTGAACGATGACATATATATATATATATATATAATTAAAATATATACATATAACCATCTATAGCTGCCATGAGCAATGATACAATTGTGACATGATTTTCGTAAAGCTAAATACCACCAATATCCACCAATGTTGAAACAAAAAACCGCCCAGGCCTCGAAGAGCGCGAAGGCTTGTTGCTCGTTTCCTTCTCGTGCCATCTCAGCAGCCTCGCGAAGTTTTGGATGGACATATCTCGCCTCAAAAGCTGAGTTGAAATGGTAGAGGTTTGTATGTACAACTGGCCGTTCCTGCCAAGCTTTCTTGAGAAGTTCCTCATGTTCTTGCCAAAAATCACCGCCTTCAAACTCCCCGTGCTTCTTCAACTTCATTTTTGGTGCCACGAGTCGTTGAGCGGCCTCAAGAGCTGTACAGGGCGGCGAATCCATGGCTGCCACACATGCCATGATGCACAACGGAACTCGCACGAAGGGCATAGTGGCAACTCGAGCCGAAAGAAGTTGATGATGTCAACCATTGGCAGCACATCGGTGGCCCCGAGTTGCAAGTTGATTTACGAACCCACCCTATGCTTCCAGTTGCCATGATAGTAGGTAAGCAACCCCAAACACCAATGGTAGAAACCAGCTGGTTACCTACTATGAGGATAAGTGGAAGCATAGGAGTTTACGAGCCGGCAAATAGATCCTGACAGCCTGGTCATTGAATTGTGCCACCTGGAACACGACCTTGCAGCAAAAAAACAAGGTGAGATCGCAACTAAGATGGTAATATGTTTTCAATCCAACTACCGGCAAGTAGTGTGTTGCTTACTGTTGCTTACATTGGCGGGCAATAAAGTCCATCAAGATCAGCATTCTCATTTAGGTACACGTTTATCTAAAAATGTCTCTATATACAGGTAAATACACAAGTTTCAAACATATACTTTCTATATCTATCATCTTTGAATACAAATATAAACATATGTTGTCTACATTATATATATATATACTGTCCAAATATGAATAATATATATATATAGAATATAAGCATCATCGGCATGTGATTGCATGCCTACAGGGGCTATGTCAATGCCACACAATGCCCTTGATGCGTTGCTTGCTTTGGCTACAAAAAGTAATGGCCATTTTCATGCCCAGCAACCCATGACTTTGGAATAACTATCAACTGAACATCAGGAAGTTGGATGAGTTCACCCCCTCTAAGGGGCAGTGGTATACTTAGCTCAGCCAGGCTAGTCAACTAGCTATGCTGAGTGGTATGTCAGCTAAGTTCGTTGTGAATCAACTTATCATAGTGTTGTTGGTGCATGGCTCTGTCCAACAAAATGTGTACCTTCATGGTTTACCTATTGGGATGGATATCATTCATAGATACACCCATCTACATGTATTGGCGTTGCTTGTCTCAAGTCCATGTCTTGCCACTGTCTTGCAATGATATCCTTAACTATCATTAAACACTACTTGGTTGCTTCAATCCCTATGAAAAACAACATAGTTCATCAACCAACCATCCCCAATTTAGGACGAAAAAACACTTAAAATCACTAGTTGTTGTTTAATCGTTATTGTTGGTGATTTTCTACCACCATGAAGCATTCTTAATGTTTCTTAACCCCTGCAAACGACTAGTATACAACCCCTAAAAACGACTACCTATCCACTTTTCTCAGCATAGCAGCATTGGATCAAGCCACCAGCTGCGCCGTGGAATCCCGGCTGCTCCACCTCCTGACCGTCTTCGGATTCATGACCGACAGAGGCCGACGATCTTTCGCTCTCAGCAGCCTGGAGAGGTCAGGAGGTGGACTCTATTGAACTAATCAAACAAATACTGGTTGGTGGTTGAAGCACCCCTATGAAAAATATTAATCAACCAACCAATTGTTAATAACTACCAGGGAAAATGGAAAATGTTTCAAACCACCAGCCAGACTATCTGTTTGAAAAACTGACTGATCTACCAATAGCAACCGCCATGGATATGTAAAGTAAGAACCACAATGAGGAGATGGCAACAGTATCTAGTAGGTCAGGTTCTACCCAGTGGATCCGTTATAATCAACCGGCAGAAGTTTTCATATCACTATATACTCAACGTCTGATGCTTGCCCAGTCATTACTAGCGGGGGATATGTTTAAAACACATAGGGTCTCAACATTCCAACATGTTGGACCTGTGCGAGTTCGACCCACAGAACTGGGGCGTTGCTCTCGATCATCAAAGAGAGTCTCAGGTGGAAATCGAAACACATATGTGGTTCAATACCAACCAGCGAACGAAAACTGCTAGGCGAACACCCCAATTCAGCTTGACTAGTGCAGGACGTGAACAGCCTGGATATGGGGGTGAAAATACAAAATGCATCAAATCACCAACCCAATGTATATACACATATGTATTGTTGTTGATCCTCCATACTTAACCACATGTTCACCCACAATTCACCACAGAAAATCGTTAGTTTTCCCACGTTTTCCCTACCAACAAGAGACCACCATCCCCCCTACAATGACATCGCCTCGATCGCCTCGGCCGCGTTCGTGGCAGGCTCAGGTTCCACAGCGGGCTCAGGCTCCGCCTAGCGGCGGCTTCGTGCGTTTCGGGGAGCCGTGATCCACCAAGGAATGTATACCTAGGCCTTGTAACCAGTAATGATGCTTTTAGCCGGTAGTGATGGTTGTAGCTCAAGAATTATTGATGGCTATTAATGATGGCTATAATGGCTATTAAAATGGTTATAGCTTATAACTTCAACCATTTCATAAAAGGACGCAACATTATCTAAAGTGATGGTTGTAAGTTTATAACCATTAATGATGCTTAATCATAGCATTTACCATTCGGGGATCCTTGGTTATTATCCCAAGGAATCCGTTCATGATTGTTAATTATAGCGGATAAAGACTTAATAACCAACAGTTTTAAGGGATAGATCAACTATCTATGGGGGTTTCTCAAACAAGTTTGGGGACCCCCAAGTTGTGGATGGTTTTGTACTACAAGTGATAAGCTGGATGATACCTGGGGGTACCCCTATTCTAAGAAACCACCGTATAGTGCATTGTAATACTCCTTGAGAGAAACCTCCAAACAACTCCCAACCTTTTACATGTTGGCACCACACATACAAAACATGTTCTGGTTGCTGGTTTCAATCCCATTGTTCATAATCACATTTCGGAAAATGAAACATGTCAATCAAAACCACCAAGCAGCCATCATTGTTGGCCACATGTTTAACCCGCATATAGTTTACCCCTATAGTTAACTACATATTAACCACCATGGCTTAGTTCAACCCCCCTGGAGTTCACCACATGTTTTACCGTGGCGACCCCATGGCTCGGCTCCCAGCGCCTTGGCAACTTCAGGGCCTCTTGCCTCAGGGGCAGGGAGCATGGATGACACTGGCTGTGAATGGTGGTTTGTTGATGGCTATTCACCAATGATTCATGGCATGACTATAATGGCGGCTGTGAATGGTGCTTAGGTGATTGGCCGTTCATAATGGCATGATATGGCTATTCACCAATGATAATAGCTGTTAATCATTGCATAATATGCCAAATAATGGATGATACCGGCTATTGACCAATGACAGTGGCTACCAAATGGTTGACACTGAGGTTTTTAATGAAGGGTATTGCTATTCACCAAATGGTTGACACTGAGGTTCTTTCATCCAAATTTGTTAACGATCAAATGGCAGCAGTACGGGTCGAACCAACGATGGGGGATCAGGGCATTGACCGCCAAATGGAAAAACACAACTCTGAATCTTTGATAAATCGATGGGTTTACAGAAAAAAATATCAGACAGTCACTATACATGATGGTAATCCAACCACTTTCCCAGAAGTTGTCTTAAGCAATCCCCATGATTTGAACACCAAGGAAGACCCATCGGATGTGTTGACAACCAATGTCTCAAGTATCTGGATCAGCTTCAGGACTGAAACCGTTCCCAAAAAACGATCTCACGTCGCACCTACCGTACTTGCAAGGTGGAGCCCCAAACGTTAGCGAAGTTGGTTTATAACTATGACAAGAAAGTTGGTTAATAACTGGGATAGTTGGTTTATAAGTATTAGATAAGATAGCTGGTTTGTTACTGCCACACCAATAAGCTTTCACACGACACTAGTTACGATGGCCCAGATCAACTCTCTTGACCACCGCCTTTGCTCTCCATAAATGGACATGTGATTATCGACGCTTCTTCAACCAGTTGGTTGTGGTCATTGATTGATGATGAATACCAGTACAGTTCGAAACAATATCGACGGTATCTAGCCGCAAACAGCCATATCTTACCACACATTGGCAATAGGTATATAACAATAATCAATCACTTTTAGAAAACAAGTTGGTTTCATGTAGACATCACTGCAGTGGTTGACGGGAAAAGCTACAAGAAACCCTGTTTATAATTCCATCCATCATCAGGGTCTCCTGGAGATTTTCCCAACAAAAAATGCAACTGCACTTCCTCATGGCAAAAAATCATCATTTGAGACTACTTGCCATCAACCAACAATCCTTGATCTGGGAGTTTCCCGACCAAAAGAAAACCATCAACATTGATGTGGTGGTTTCTCAATGCAGGGATCCCCCCTAAAATGCTTGGTTTATTCTGGTTTAATTCAAAAAATCAATCAATGCCCACAAATAACGATTGGAGTTGTTCATAATAGCTGGTTTCATAAATAGGAATATCCATCGGTTTATTATGAAAAAATGTTTGTGGAAATGTTGATTATGAAAAGCTCTATAAATCTCAGTTAAATATTAAAATTGCTTATATGTCCATAAAAATAAAAAACGTCAATGGTTTATTAACAGAAAGGTTTGTTGTGGGCGCGGAACAACAGCTTATTTGAAGAGATAACACTACAGAATCATTTATATTCATATGATGGTTATCTGGTTTTTGCTCTCACAAGAGCCCATGTAAACAATCAGGTATTCAATATTTACTTGATGCCACCTGATACTTACCCAAAAGGAAATAGATTCTAGCTAATCTGTTGTTTCTTTGTCTTCATGCATCTGGATTAATCTGGAACTGTACCCTCAATAAAGGAAAACTTATAGAACTGCCTCAGCTTTCTGAAGACAGTATAGTGTAAATAACACCTGTACTCTGCGTATAAAAAGCAATATATTATAGAGGAAGGCTCATCTAATTACCCCAATTTGTTTAAACAACATCCACTCATTCCCTAACAAAGCAATACTACAAATGACGCATGTAGTATTACCTAATAGATGCTGGCTAGTACACAATAAGACTCTCACCTTGGCTTACTTGAACTTCTCATAAATCCATTCATGACTGTATCCAATCAGCGCAATAAAACCTATGCACATATTACATAATATGTTGAATATACTGGAAATACAAATGCTGCACAAGGGCTCATCAATTCCATGTACCCAGGAAGCTGAGACATTACCAATTTTCATCTCCATAACCAACTACTACACAGCCATTTAATACACCACCTTACAATGTTTAAACATATTACATCAAGGTACTTGATTGAAGAAAAGGCAATTTCTGTAAGTAAGCTCAAACTCATCAAAATCCCGCGCCCACAACAAACCCATCCCTTTATTAAATATCCAAAGCATCCATTGATGCGGGGGGAGTACTCCTATGGCTGGTTTCCAGTGGATCGGCGCAGCTGGAGCCTCTTCGTCGCTCCAAGTAGGAGCGGTGCCTGTTCAGGTGCCGGACGCGTGGAGGGCTGCGTGGTGTGAGTTTACCAGTGAAGATGGGTACCCAACTGGGTAAATGATGCTGGTTAATAACGGCTAATGCTGGTTAATAACGGTTGATGCTGGTTCATAATTGTTAATGCTGGTTAATGCTGGTTAATGATGCTGGTTGGTTAATGATCAATTTGATCTACCAGCATCTGCCATCATAAGCTATTGTATCATTCAACTGGTAGGTTAATTCAACTGATGCATGGTCAATAGTGTATGGCTGAAACTTGTTATTGATCTGGTGAAACACAGTTCCCCAAGTTAGTAAATGCTCAGCACCTGAATCACCACAAATTCCTAGCTGAGGAAGCCAGGGAAAGCATCCATTTCTATGGGTCGCCGGGTGCTGGTCGCAATGATCGTGCATCATGGTGATGTTTAATGATGACCAATCGTGGCCACTCACGAGCCTCGAAACAGGATCAAGTAATAACTAATACACGATGAATAGTTATAGGAGGCCAGGAGGAACCATCACTACCCAACCCTGTTGGTTCTAGCTCTATAGCTATCAATTCCTGGCAATTTAAGAGCTAGCACAAACACTTGATGGTACAGTGGTACCTGCGCGGGTTGATCCATCAACATGGACCGCTGTTGCGATGGTTCTGGGTTCCCTTGTGTGTTCACTTCAGCCTCCGGATGCAAACTTTCAGGTGGATTTGTGGAGCAATGGTATCCTGGTTGGTGGTGCGAACAGCCACCCCGTCACGAAACATATGCGAAAGTCAACCAACCATGTGTTGCTAATTACTGGGAAAAATAATTAGACAGTATTGAAACCACCAACCAGTATCAAAGTTGATATTGCATGTCAGACTTAGAGTTGCATTTGGGTTTGTTGGCCTATGTATTGTGTAGATTTCCAATCATCTTGTATTGAATTCTTGGTTGCTAGTGGGTTGATGATACCTCATTAAAATGATAAGTACCGTGTAAGAATCATCCAGCTATGGCTTCAGCAAGTAATGGGAGATCCATATTCATAAGCCATCCCGACATTTTACCATAAATAGGATGCGATTGGACATTCATGGACATTTAATTTACGGCTGGATCTCCAGTGATTATGTACCACTCACCATCATCAACCATCAAAAGCCATTGCATACCATTGTCAACCGCCATCAGTCATCACCAATCGGTATTGACCATGATTGATGGTAATGGAGATCCAGTATTGAGACCATTAATTTGTTTAACAACTACTACACATTGATCCTCTGTCATATGCATTGTTAGCCATTATTGACCTTTATTGACCATTATCGATGATTGAACATTTTTGTCTGTGTAACATGGTCCATAATCTATGGAACTGTTATCAACCACCAAAATTCCACAAGCATTACTAACATTTGCTATACGACCACCATCATGAATCACCACTTTTTGTTGACACGGCTGTGGGTCAAAACCCTGTACCCTGGTTCCCCTATCATTGACCATTGTTTTCCCTATGATTTGGTGGTTAATATTGCTGGTTAATATTGACCCACACCAACCACAAAAAAGAACAACAACAGTCACAGTACAGCGTCACAATCCAGCTGCTGCATCGATCATCAACCAGCAATGTCCCCCATTACGTTGTGGGACGCCATGGGTAGCCCCGACCTACCGCAGCAACTGCATCGCTGATCTCCGCTGCCTGACATCGCCAATGGTCCAACGAGGTTGTCATGGTAATGGTGGTTAATCAGGCTTGATGACGGTTCAATATGGTTAGTCCCCTTTAAGAGTAGTTGATGATGGGTAGTGGATGGTGAGTAATGATGGTTAAGTAAACAGTTGATGATTGTTAATGGGTAAAAATGGTCAGGCAGCGAGGCATGGTTAAGCATGCTTACTCTCCTTTGATCATAGCCACTGATAGGGAGTTTTACTTTGAGCATCTTGTTACACACTCAGCTGAATGTTGAACTGGCGGAGTAGTAGGAGTAGTAGTAGTAGTAGAAGTGGTAGTAGGAGTGGTAGTAGAAGTGGCAGTAGTAGTGGTAGTAATAGTGGTGGTTGTAGTGGTGGTAGTACTGGGGGTAGTGGTGGTAGTGGTAGTAGTGGTAGTAGTGGTAGTAGTGGTAGTAGTGGCAGTAGTAGCAATGGATACTGATACGGTTGACCAACACTACGTAACCTAACCAACCACAATACTTGGGGTCTTTCCATAAAAGTTAGTACCCCAAACCAAATCATCTCTTGAAAATACTTATATCAAGGTGGGGTGTGTGCAATACATAGACCCATATAATCAAATACTAGACAGCCGATTCAAAGAGAAGACAATTCATATAACCTTCCAGTCGACTTGATTGAAAAATATTGGACCAAGCAAACTGCAGCTCCAACGAACTCATTACTTCTAAGTCAAAAACTCAGATGCAGATCCATGCGGGGTGAAGGTACCCATGAAATTGATGGTCACTCTTGCTATTGGAAGCACATTTGGGGCATGCCATCTATGGACAAGATCGAATTTATATGGCTATGGGTCAGTGCACCCCGTACCCCTGGTTCCCATCATTAACCATTGTTTTCCCTATAGTTTGTTGGGTATTAACCACCATGAAATTGGCAGGTTCCCATCATTAACCATTGTTTTCCCTACCATTTAGTTTGTTTGGTACACCATGAAATTGGCAGGTTAGGTTCCCATCATTAACCATTGTTTTCCCTATAGTTTGTTGGGTATTAACCACCATGAAATTGGCAGGTTAGGTTCCCATCATTAACCATTGTTTTCCCTATAGTTTGTTGGGTATTAACCACCGTGAAATTGGCAGGTTAGGTTCCCATCATTAACCATTGTTTTCCCTAGAGTTTGTTGGGTATTAACCACCATGCCATGAAATTGGCAGGTTCCCATCATTAACCATTGTTTTCCCTAGAGTTTGTTGGGTATTAACCACCATGAAATTGGCAGGTTAGGTTCCCATCATTAACCATTGTTTTCCCTAGAGTTTGTTGGGTATTAACCACCATGAAATTGGCAGGTTAGGTTCCCATCATTAACCATTGTTTTCCCTATTATTGTCAATTATTGTTGCTTAATATTGCTGGTTAACATTGACCCATAGCCATATCAATCGATGATGTCCGTTGCTTCCATCTGTGAGCGAAGACCGGCGCTCCAAGAAATATCATGCACGCCCAAGGAGCGACTGATGGCGACAACAACAGCAATACATGCACACACACATGCATATGTAATAGCAATAAATATGTATATATGATTATATATGTAAAAACACACATATATGTATGTATATATATATATATATTGAAAATCATGAACACATGTAATGTAAATCTATGTATATATCTATAAATAAATATTTATATGCATATATGCACATGTAAAATGCTGTATAGCTAGCCATTCACAATGATGGAACATCAATCCAAAGGAATATCAGTCCAAATGCCTAATGATGATAAACCTAGCAGCAACAATGGATGGTCGTGTCGAACACTGCAGTGATGGTGAGGCGATGCATCATTTGTGGGATGATTTGCCTGCAACAAGTACCATGTTTGGGGTACATTCACTCATGAACAGAACCGCATTGAGTATCCCACAATAAACGGACACTGAAGGCTGAAGCTGGAGCATCTCGAGCTGGACGCCCAGGTTGTTTCCCCTGTGGATGTGACCATTTTCTTTCGCTGGTCAGGTCTAAATGGACACCTTTCTACGGGTGAATTCGCCAGCAGGCTTCGACTAAACATGGTGGTACCTACTAACCAGTATAAATGGGATAGCCCCACGAGTTTTTGGACAATCTCATGTCAATAAAACTGCCAACTGGGAAAGTCAAGGAAGAGGTGTCAGGAGTCCAACAATGCTGGGATGTTGACGGATCCATCTTTGGGACAGTAAGATAACGTTTTTTGGAATCGGGGGGGGACCCAGCATTGATAGCCACCCCCATGTCTTACCGCCTCTTTGTGCATCGGAGCTTCCTTCGCTTCAGCTGCGACCTAGCATGGTGCACAACGGGATGCAAGCAACTTACTATTGGTGGCCTATAAAAAGTTACAAGTTGGTAAATGAGCCATTCAAATTGATTTCATCTATCACAACTACAACTGCTGGTTATATACCCTGTTTATAAGCCAACTTGGTAAACTCATGGGCCCCACCTTGTACCAAACATTGCAGGTTGGATAAAACATTGCCCGTAATTAAGTAATTGCACCTGCTAATTCATCATCCTTGTGAACCAAGCTGGTACTATTGTAGATGTCCACTATGGAATATATACTAGGGGCTTCATTGGGTCCCCTATTTTAGAAAACACCCATACATGCCCATATGGTGGTTTCTCAAAATAGGGGTACCCCAAAAGCATCCACTATTAGTCATTTATAGATCCTGGTTCTGATTTGGGGGGTGATGTTGGTTAGGCAAAACGTAGGTACATTTCAACCACTCCAACCTCAGAGACTACACATTGCAGAAACCAACCCCCAAAATTTCACTACAAATAGCAGGTTTCAACCCATGCTGCACTCGCATGAATGACCCTACAAAATGCAGGATTCAACTCTCATAAGCCATTAAGATAAAAAATGATACTGCCAACATGAACTCATTAAATTGATACACCTGCATTTTGTAGGGTCATTCTTGGCTCTCGGAGACTTGATTTTTTCCATCCAGAGGCATAATGTAGCAAGTGTGGACCTACATTTTCTTTTTCTTCTGGCTCTCATTGGAGCAATGTCCACATAGCTTAAATTCATAAATGCCATCGTTTGACTCTTTGCGGCACTTTTCTTTCAAGTGATAATGCCTACCAGCACGGGTAATCCACACACTCTCAGGCAGCTCATAGACCATAGGTGCAGCCAGCGCAGAAGTTGGAATCTCTTTGTTGCAGCAGTGCATCATCAGAGCTGTCAGGGCTGCTCCCACAAATGTTCCAGCAAGAAACGCAACCATCAGCACGAACTCAAAATCCATCTCAGAGGCGATTCAAGTGTGGCACCTTTGAAATCGCATATGATTTGAACACTGCAAACATTACTGCACAAATGCACTGTTCAATGGACGCGTGCGCCTTGCCCAAAAGGCAATTTCTTGTGGGTGACAGAATCCGTTTGGCAATGTTTGGTATGTTTTGTTATTGTTTTTTGAGATGTGCTTGGGGGATCGCAATCTGCAAAGCACCAAAAACACCCAAATACTGAAAATGCTTCTCAAGTCACAACTCTCATGGCACTCTAGAAGATAGACATAGATAGACATCATCGAAAAAGATGGAAGAACATTCAACTTTTGTAATTGAAATTTTTTGATCCTGATATGCAACCTACAATAATAATACCTACAAAAATCTACAAAAGCAGATTGCACAAGTTGTCAAAATATGTCAACATTTTTTTCCTCCCGCAAAGCAAATCTGCTCATCGATGAATGCTTCACAACCATGGCCAGAATGCACCCCAGGGCATCCTTTCTGAGACATGATGAGAACACGTCTCATGGCATTCCAAGAACGAATGCTTCACAGGCCAAATACCCAGAATGGGCTCCAGCACCCGTGACGTCTTCCTACAAAAAAGGTGTTCAGGTTCCATTTCTACAAAATGTATGGTGTTGCCCCTGAAACATTTTGAGGGTGGAGGAGCCAAAAACTAAACAATCACGCGAACTGCTAGCAGCAATTTCCGATGATACCAGAAACGATGTATTCTGAATCAGACTCGAAATGAATGTATGGAAATTAACCATCATGAAACATCATGAAACCACTTCTATATGATCAAGGTTGTGGTCCTGATTATCTTTTCAACCAAAGGGGTCAATGGCTGCAGCATGTTGGAATCATATGTACGCTATCACGCATACATACTGATGAGACATGATGAAAACATGTCTCATGGCACTCGAAGAATGAATGCTTCACAGGCATTCACAGGCAAAATGCCCAGAATGGGCTCCAGCCCCCATGACGTCTTCCTACAAAAAGGCTGTTCAGGTTCCATCTCTACAAAATACATGTAGCTGCCTGTGAAACATTTTGAGGGTGGAGGAGCCCAGAACTAAACAATCAGGCGAAATGCTAGCAGCAATTTCCGATGACATAGAACACGCAAATCATGTAATTATTTACTTTTGAAATCATGATTTGTATTGAATCAAATTGACACAAAAGTCAATCAGCAACCTTCTTGCTGATTGTGGTATTTTCATGTATTTTCTTGATTGCCTCAGACTGTTTTTCAAACAAGCTGAGCATTGGCTGCTGCATCTTGGACGCGTATCTATGTGATGATGCATGTTCCCAAGCAGCAATTATCTTGATGATCATTGGAATGATCATGCACATGTGTTCAAACAACATGAGAAAGCAGTGAGAACTAAACTCATAAATGGTCATGGTTTGACACAATATCATCTTGAACATTCTTCACTGGTCTCACGCAGTTTCGAAGCGCTGCTTCCAAATGCATCATTCTTTGATCACTTAGGCTTCAGTTTTCTCAGGTGCTGGTTTTCCACCGCACTGCATAAATTGTGCAATTTCCCTCACAAGTCGCAAAATCGGTTTCCTGTTTGGCTTCTCCTGCTCCAGGCTCTTGCGAATGGTGCAAATGTGACGCCATACAGCTTTACCATATCCTGAACTTGACACGGTGTGCCGGTACCTCAGTTCGGCAGAATCCTTACAAACATCCTTATCCAACCCTGGTATTCTACAAAATGCAAAAACATGGTGCCCAGTTGCATGGCTTCAAAAGCACCAGGGGAAGCTTCCACCAATGCCTGCTTGAAGACGCCTTGCGCTCCAGGGAAAGTCATGCGACACTTGCCTTGATCATTGAAAAGGAGCGATTCTGGATGCACAGCCTCGTCCAAAGTGATCATACTCTGGACCAAGTCCTGCACAGCAGCACGTCCTCTTGTGTTTTTCCTGATGGATGCATGTGAGTAGTCTGACACTGGCACTTCGGGCTTTGAAGGAGTCTTCTTTTTCAGCAAAGGTTTCTTGACGTGTAGGTTCACTGCCTTGCTAGCCTTTCGTGGGCGCTGGCCAGCTGCACTGGCGGTGTGGACTTTCGCATCTGCTGCCGCTGGCGTAACTGGCACGCCTCTGGTCATGGGCGCCTTGACATCCCACTTTCTGAGAGAAGGTACTTTTTCCAAGACTTCTGCAGATTCTGGGGTGAGGGTGATCTTGACATTGCCATCTCCGTCAGCAGGAATGTCACCTGCAATGAGGTCAAGCTGGGGAACAAAATCTGTCCTACAACATGATGAAACCAGGTCCAATCCCTACAAAATGACATGTTTTTCAAAATCTTCAAAATATTGTTCAGGAATCTGAGAGGAAGGTCCACAATAAACAGTTTCAAAAAATCCAATCGATCCAGGGCACAACTCTCACAATCCAGCACAGCGATGAGACTTTCCAGTCTGCAAATCCAGGCGATTGACGTCGAGGAACAGAACCATTCTTGGGAGTTGGCCTGCAAGCAGAGACAGGAAAACAATGGCAAACATCAATGTTTTTCTCCATTTTCTTCTTTTAGACAACAATTGAAAACCTTGATGCCTGATCATATTTACAAGAAAACACCCACGGTGTCAGCGTCGCCTGGTGGACCATATCCAAGGCCACAGCCCTGAAGCAAAGGCATGAGGAAACATCGAGTACACCAACGTGCAATTTGGGAGCCTTGATGCCCTTCCAAATGGAGAGCACCATGCCCATCTCAATTCCTGAATTGCCCTTTCCGTCAGGCAATTGGAACAATACGATGTTCCCATTCCTCAAGTGCGTGACGGCGACACCCAAAACCTCAAAACATCCTTACAAACAGGGGTGCCCAACATCAACTTCTACATAATGGGGATCTTGGCAACCCTGCTTCAAAATATTTCAGGCACGCAGCCACCACAGCCAAAACCTCAACAAATCCTGACAAACACGGGCAACCGACCAACACAAAAACTTACACACACACACGTAAATGTAAATATGTATTATAGATGGATATGTACAAATATATATATACATAAATACATATCATAGATTTGCTAACATACACAAATATAAACCCCACCATCCACACCACAGAGATCCACAGACATCTTCCAAGATCATCCAAAATCATCAAATCAAAAATGACAAGAATAAACTGCCCATCTAAAAAAACAGCTCAGTGTCTGGATCTGTTTTGGAGCTTCTGGTTCAAGTTCGAGTTCTCGCTGAGCCTCCACAGCAAGTTCACGCCACTTGCTCAAACGGGTGGTGCGACTTCTGAACTGCGTTGATTGTTCTTCAGCTCGGAGACTGGCAATGACTGACTCATTGTGCCTCCACATGCTTGGTTGGTGAAATCCATTAAAAACCCTTGCACTAACATATATGCATTAACCATCATTAACCATCATTCATCGTATTTCAATTAGTTTCAAACATCTCCCTTACAAATCCTCACACAACAATCAGCACCATCTAGAGCTTACAAAATGCAATGAGCAGGTTTGGAAACTACAAAAAGCAATCCCCAGTTCTAAAACATTGACATAGAACCAAGCTACTGGTGCCAGTTAAGCCCTCGAGATCGTGTTCTGGCATTGCGGTGATTCTTGATCCAACGGGAGTCGATTCCAAAGCGTCCGGTTCGAAGACGCAAGATCAAACGCCACAGTGCATTGAAGCGATCTCCTGAGGACTGCATAGCTTCATGCAGGGTGGCCGGCAAATGCTCTTTACCGTCTCGCTGAGGTGCAGAAGCAGGCCCTTCAAACAGCTCCTTCAACTGCTCCTTGTCTGGAACTGTCTCCAAAGCCAACTCAACATGCTCTGTGGGAACAGTCTCCTCATCAGCATCTGGGTCAATGAACTGCGCCTCCCGTGGAATGGCATCCAGGACTTGGTGGCATTCATTCGCAATCTCAGGATCTGGCTGAACCGGATCACACCGATCCAGCAACTCATCTTCTTCCATCTGTAGGTCCAATGAATCCAATCCAGGCTGGTTGCACCACTTCACATAAGCAGCTTTCAAAGAGGACACGTTTTTGCCAGAACAAAAGGCAGCCAGCTCCAAAGCTGCGTTGAAGCCTCTTTCACAATGCAGGTTGAACCTTGCAGCGTGTCGCCGCTATAACCAACACATACCTTGGGGATGACTTATGAGATCTTATGAGCAGTTATGATGTTTTGTTATATTTTATAGACTTAAGTTAACAAACTGAAGGATACTGAGGGAATATATGGGAATTTGTTCAGGAAAACCATACTCGATCCAACATGATCCAACCACATCCTTTTGCTACAAAAAGCGGTCTCAGGATGGAGCACTACATAGTGCATTTCCATGATACTTGCCCATTCATGGAAACAAACAACTCATCGAACCAAAAACTAAATTGGCACAAATGGGAACAAGAAACTCAGCGTCTGTCAATGGCTGATCTCCAGGAGAATTCAGTGGCCGTTCCTACTCACTCGTGCTGACGCCTGCCAGAAAGCACGTGCTGACAGTTGGCTGTTAGAGCTCTGTCTTCGGCAAGCAGAGAAGTGCTCCTCTATAGCCATCTCTGTCAGCCTGCAGCTGCCATAGCGCCAGGGTTGGAACCATGGCTCGATGGTACAGGTCATGATCACACCAACTAAAGCGCAGCTCTGGATGTTGGTGACCGTCTGGCCCGCTAAGAATGTCGAACCAGTTGGCGCCCCAATCTTTGAGGCCAGCTGCTCAGAGCACATCTTCATGAGGTCGAGGAAAACGAAACCACTGACCCCCACTTCGCATCTCATGAACAAAGGCATGTCGCGATGCTGCAGGGGAGCCAGGCAAAGCGCTACCTGCCCAAAATTGTCAAGAAAATTTCTTACAAAATTGAAATTCAGGATCAAATCGCTACAAAATGCATCTGGCTCAATGAAAAAAGACATCACAAACAAACAAACAAACAAACAAACAAACAAACAAACAAACAAACAAACAAACAAACAAACAAACAAACAAACAAACAAACAAACAAACAAAGAAACAAACAAGCAAAGCTGAGATGCTCCGAGGTTGTGCAAAAGGAACCCTCGCAAAGCCCACGGAATCTGCATTGCGTCCAGGGGGCCTTCCTGAAAAACAAATGGCATCCAACATGTGCACTTTCAACAAAGATCCCACACATATATCATATACACATATAATCTACACATATCGACACATATCATCAAATCAAATCAATTGCCATTCTTTGCTCAGAACATTTGACCAGCAACAACCACTTGTCAATCTAATCCGCTCTCCAAAACAAATCATTCATTCAATGATCTTAGCCAGGAAGCTGGATCCACCACCAAATACCAAGGATTGTAGTAGCAAGCATTGCAAGCATCGCTCATTGGATTCTCTCTCGCCAGCACTGTTGGTGGCATGCTGTGTTGCCGTGTTTGACTGGCATCACACCAGTACCGCCCAAAGTAAATCGTACGAATCCAGGAATTGGACTGCCCAGAGCAGTTTTTCGAAGCATGGCCTCACAAACACTACAAATAGATGTATCCAAGCTCACATTCCTACAACAAAGTAAATTGCATGAATCCAGGAATTGGACTGCCCAGAGCAGTTTTTCGAAGCATGGCCTTACAAACACTACAAATAGATGTATCCAAGGTCACACTCCTACAAGTTAACTCTGTTACACTTGGGTTTTTTTAATTTGATTAGTTCATATACAATCATCAACAATCATCAACAATCATCAACAATCATCAACATACATCTTCAATCTGCATTCCAGAAAACCAAAATCGACCAAGGGGCAGCTTCCACAGATGGCCAAGATCACTTCGCCTTTCCAACGGCATATGTCCATTGGGAACCTTGGCAATGGATTGGGTGGCAATGCCACGAATTCCAGTTCACCGAAGAACTCCAAGGCCTTGATGTCCTCGACGCAGAGCCCAGAGTGCTGTCCATGCATGAATCGTCTGACATACTGGTGAGAGCCGTGGCCATCAAAGACCAGGCATCTCACGATACCTGCAGATTGACTGAGAACTTTGGCCATGAGCTCCATCATGAAAAAGCATCCTCTGTGGGTGGCACCAGTCCCTGAGAAGCTCGTTGGTATCGGTACCGAGCAAACTGACAAGGGAAGCTTTTGGCGAAGACTGGGATCCCATACCAGGCATTCCATCATTGTGGAGGAACGTTGGATGCTCTTGATGTTGGTGTCCTCAATGTTTTCCAAAGGAATGAATGCTTTCTCCATGAGGTTGGGTGTCCATTGCCCACCCACCAAAGCTCGTTGGCCATGAAGTTCAAGTTGAGACAATGTGGATGTCAGATATGTTGCATCGAATGCAAGGACACAGCGACCTTAAGGGATCTTCCCTGTCTTTTCCCTCCAAAATGATGACTCCATGTTTATTCCCTACAAAATCCATTCTGGGCTCCCCACTTAGATGAGAAGCAATCAGTTCATTTGCCAAGAAACAAAGGATATAACCACATGCGTAGTACTGCTCAAGCAACATTCCAGCATAAATATCCATAGGTATCCATAGGTCACTTTCAATCTTGGTCTGTTAAAAACTGTTGTATCGTCGGGACAAACTTGAATATCAACAACCAAGGCACATCTGGAAGCCTCTCCAGATCGAGGCAGTATCTGATCCAGGGCCAGCCAGTTTTCTGAACAAACCTCTGGGAAGTTGAGGGCCAACGATGGTGTTGGGAGTCCATGTTCTTTGAGAGCATTGAGATGAATTCGGACACTGCTGCAAGCTAGGCCGAACTCGCGAGCTAAGCTCGCATTCCCCGCGTGAAGGGCAATGGTGAGAGCGGCGTCTGCAATGAGACTTTGTTCCCTCAAGCTCTCTGCAGATCTTCGTCCAGCCATTCCATGAATGCCCCGTTTTTGCTTGTCTATGAAGCGTCTTGCTTGCAAAGACAGCCCTACAGGGAAGAGATGCACACGCAGTGCTCATCATGTTTCGACATGTTTTGAAACTCTGACAAATTGCACCCTACAAATTCCTACAGTAAAATGAATCAACTTGAGATACTTACAAAATGCAAACAGGTCTCTCATGTCTGTCCACTGGATCATCAAAAACCATGACTGAATTTTCTTTCATTTCGAAATTTGAAACATTCCTCGCCTTGAAGCAGCGGGTGGTGACTCAAGTCACCGTTCAATGCTGATGTGGCCACCTTCAGATTGATCGCGAACTCTTCGTCCCCCTCAACGCCGCGCAGAACCTGGATGTAGCGGCCAATGACCTGCACCATCTCCTCCCGAACCCCAGTGACTGCTATTGAGCAGGCAGGCCGAACCACTGTGGACACAAACTTCTTCAACTGTGGGCTTGGGTCTGGGTCGCATGTGAATGACCGACGAACCCAATACTGAAGCTTGGTAGTTGCAAGTTTCATGAGATCCAGCAATTGTGTGTCGCCACTCAAATACAGCTGGGTCTGCATGATCTCCCGTTTGAGTTCTTCAACCTCTGCATCCGAGGAAAAGAGTTTCACGGCCAAAAGTTGGGCAGCATGGTATTTTCGGGCAAAGCGCTTCGCATTGGCAATAACCTGGTGCAGAGTCAGAAAACATGAGCAATCAAATGATGTTCAAGTTGCGAGGCATCTTTCTCTACAAAATGCGAGATCCAGCTCATGAACCCTACACAGTGATTGTTCAAGATGTTTGAAAAAGAAACCTAATGAACCAGTTTTCATTGGAAACCAAACTCCAAGAACAACATAAACTAATTATCGCTTACCCATGGTCACCCTTGAATACCCTCGAGCCCATGACTATCAACAACAAACGTGGACACCTTGCACTGCACACGCGGTGAAAGGCAAGCAACTCCATGATTGTAACCCATCTCCAAGCACTTTTCACAAACAGGCCGCATTCCAGGTCGAGAAAGACACCGTTCGCGACATTGACTCGATTTGACGAACCATATCCCCTCCGAGGCCCTGTAAGAGTAGTCGTGTTTGGCATTCCCTTGCAAGTTGGAGTGAGCCGCCCAAAGCATGAACTCCTCACGATACTGATAGAGTCGATTGCCTTGATCTGCATCATTGACACAAAGCCCATGGCATTGAAGGGTATGAGCAGTGATTGCTGGAGCATTGGCTGCTGCAAGATTGTTCACATGCATTCCACATTTCATGTGTCTCTCGGCGAAGTGCTTGACACTATTCAGCTTCAGCATGTCCAACTCCAACACTTTGCCCTCCGGCCACGATCGACTCTTGCACACTGTGCACCGTATAGGATGCCTCTTGCCAAAGGTGCCAGCTGGGAGCAACATCAACGTAGGCGCCAAACTGCGCAAGAAGGCTACTGCCTCTTCTCGATCATCGGGCGGATTCTCCTCTGGACTGCCCTTCTTCTTCTTCTTCTTGGGTTCTACAGCTACCTCATCAGCCTCGTTCTGACTCTGATTTGTTCCTCGGACAGCCTCTGGTTTTTGCACACTTCCAGCAGCAATGGCAGCATTGATGGCATTGTTCAAGCTTTGTTCAGTGATATCGAATCGCTCCAACAGCCCTTTGCATATGGCACAGTCAATGTCTTGCCCTGCCAAAAGCTTCAGCTGCAAGTTTTTGTACCCTCCCTCCGGGTGCACCGCCATCTTCTTCGCACGGTTCGTCCTGGCAATTGTGGGATCGGCATGGATCGGCAAAAGAAACAGGAACCTACAAAATGTCTGAACCAATATCAACCCTTACAACAAAGAGTTTTGCACAATGTTCATTGTATCAGGAATGACATTGCATTGCTGGGATGTTTGATGGAACATATTTCCAGGTCCGCTCTGCCTGGAATGCTCACGGGAGAAGCATGGCCAGGTAAGACCTCGCTCTTGCAAGTGAAATCGGCATGCGATTGCCCTCTGCTCTGCCAAGGAGTATTCCTTCTTCCAAAATCTTCGTTGATGACGTACCCTTCGCACTTTCCCTTCTGGCTCCTGGGAGCAATTGGGACCCCAAAAACATTTACAAACAGGCGCATTCAGGGTACGAATCTACAAAATGCTGAATCAACTTCCACAAGCAGCCTCCAGGCATGCCTCTATCAAATTCAACATCATTGCGCTCGTTCCAGAGTCTTTCATATTGCTCCATACCTATCCAGATTCTCCTAAAGCCATTGAAACACATTAAAACACACAAAAAAAAATCAAAAAGCAGGAAAGAATCTGAAGGTGAAAAAAACAGCACAGTCCCACCTCCTCATCATCGGAATCCAGGTTCAAAAGATCGTCTTTCTCGACATTGGACTTGTTCTTCTTACCAGCAGGTTGCCCATTGCCATCGGTCTGTTCTTTCCGCTTGCAAGATTGAAGCTTCAAGGATTGGTCTGGCACGCGCCCAAAGTCCACAGGTCGGCAAGCATTCACACGCTTGGGTTGTTTTCCTGATTTGTCTGGAGTCAAAGGTGCGCCCTGCTCTGTCTGCTGAGCTCTTCGTGTTGGCGTCGCAGGAGCATCATCACTATACTGGTTTGGCTGGATTTGGTCTGAGAGTTCTTTCACGAAGGCACTGTCAAGTTCATCCTGCAAGCCAAAGGACAGGAAAGCCCCCTGCCACTTTGCTGAAGCTGATACTCCTTCCCAAAGATCTGCCAATTCCTGAGTCAGAAAAACAGAAACCATGATGCTTGAGGGTGTTCTAGAATCATGTTGATTTGCTGGGGAACATCTTCAACAAACAACCTGACCAGGAAATACAAACAGGTACATTCAGGTTGGGAACCTACAAAATGGTGAATCAACCTCCATAATGGAAGTATGTTAAACTTTGATAATCTTTGGCGTTCAACAAGCAGCCGCCAGGCATGCCCCACAGTTATGCAAGACCAACCGAAAGTTCTTGTATTATCAAGGTGGTTTTCCTTTTAGAGTCCTTATTCAAAAGTGCTGTTTTGTGAAGATTTTCTTCCAAATCTGAGACGCAAGCTTTTTACATGGAACAGTTTGAAACATCAACACGCGTAGCTTGAAACCATCTAACCCTGGGGTGACAAGCAATGTCCAAGCATCCCGCCATAGCAGTGCGATGTCTGCAGGCGTTGTCATCTTGTTCTGAATCCAATACCCTGCGCGCAAACATGATATTGACCACAACTGGCCATTTCCATCAGCAGGAACATCGACTGGTAAAAGGCCAACACTAGTCATGCTGCGCCAGAATGCCAGCTTCTTCTCAAGAGTCTCCACTTTGCTCAGAAGAGATTGCTCTCTCGCTTCATCCTCATCAGTGTCAGAAAGGTCTGACAGCTGCCTCCTCACCTTTTCGAGGCGGCGTTGAAATTTGGACAGCGACTGCTCAATCACAGACTCCCATTCAGCTCCGAAGATCTCCTTTGGAAACAAAGGCGTTGCATGATTCAATGTCTCAAAAGCCCCACGCTCAAAGTTTGCTCTCGTCCATGCTACACACCATGTCCAGCTCCCCGTGCTAGCATCAACAGGCATAGGCTTGAAGTTCTGCGACTGAGTCAATGAGTTCATGGTGTCGTTCAAAGAAATGACTGATGTGCAAGAAGCCTCTTCAGTCCAATGAACACAGCTAACATTGATGCTTTGCTTGGAAGCTAGAAGTGCGAGGTCAGCCAGGCCCAAATAGAGGCCGTTTTGGTGAACATGTAGGGCATATGCTCCCTGGGACGGAGGCCGAGGGCATCTGGCGCCAATATGCGCCAATCATGTCAAAGACATCGTTGGATGGAGAAAGACAAGGGTTTGACCATGCCATAGGTGTTTGAAAATGTTTGAAAATATGAAGAGATTAACTTGAGCAACCATGAAAACAACTTTCTGTATCATTTCATATTGCGATACTTCAAGGCATTCATGACAGAACATCACTACAAAATGCTGGTTGCAAGTCTATGCTCTACAAAATGCAAAATATATTTAAATCCTTGGGACCATTTACAAAAGAAATGACATGGGGTATGTTGCGTGAAAAAAACAAACAAAAATTTTCAACAACAAGTAATTGCATAACGGCAGCCTAAAAACCCATCAAAACCCACAAAAATCACAAAAAAAAACAAAGCACATGAACACTGCAACCTGGTCACAACCAGCTGTTGCACACATGCATGCGGCAGAGGCAGATCTGAGAAGGCCAATCTTGAGAGATCTGAAAGACCGTGCTGCGACTCTTGCTGTTGAGCACTGCTGGGTGGAATGCCATTTGCTGCCTCAGAGATCAAATGCATCCCCACAAAGATCGGTGATTCTTATGGATGACACAGCTACAACATTTTAAATCCACAAGGTGAAGAACCATCAGGATCTCAAAACGTTTCAAACCCATGCGAAGTAGTTCCAACAGGATTCTTCCAAAATTGGGCTTTTCCAACCCACTCACCCATACTCAGCCTACAAGTTGACTTGACCGACACAGGTTCCTACAAAATAGACTTCCAACACCTCTAAGTCCCTACTACTCAATCAGCAGAGGGGAAAGCCGCAGGAAGACGCCATCTGGCACAGCTACAAAAAAAACTGGTGTTTTCAAGGCTGTTTTTTCCTTTAAAAGTCTTTATTCAAAAGTAGTGTTTAATGATGATTTTCCTCCAGATCTGCGATGGTACACTTTTTGATCCAGTTTCCACATCCAGATCACAAAGTAATCAGAAGCATCATAAAGCTAGAGGTACATCGACATAAAGAAAGATACAAATAGGTATGTGAATGTGAGATAGTGTGAGTATATATACATATGTATATATATACTTATTTACTTCTGTTTCATTACTTATGGATAACTATCAATATAGATACTCCGTTCTCAGGATACATGGCCCCGTTTTTTGACTTGCGCCATCTACTATGGCCAAAAGGCGACTGCCAGAATGTGGCAAATCCATTGAATAGATGGCTCAACTCATTTGGCGCCATCTACCAGTTTATATCTTCAATTTAAAGGTAAAAGGCTTTTTTTGGTGGTACTCGTGTTCCTACAACGGCCGGCGGCCGTTGGACGGACACATGGTTGGCTGTGAGAATTTGCCCTGCATATTCCAACATCCACTACACCGGCCGGCGGCCGTTGTAGGAACACGTTTTTCATACCTGATAAATAATGATTCAAATCAAAATCTAAAGCATTAAAGCATGATTGGAAAATGGATGGGGAAACCTCTCTTGAGAACAGAGGGTTCCCAAATACATGGTACCAGCTAAACCGCAAACAGGGAGTGGATGGCGCAACACCATCAGGGTTCGGTAAGGTTCCGTTCTTTTCTGATTGATAAAGGCAGGGTCTAATTTGGGTGGATTGATTGGATTCTGTAAAGTAAATGGCTCAACCGGGGTTTGTTCCCAGGTACTTGAGCCATCTATTTGCTTCTGCAATCTTCTGCAGTGACCAAAACACCGCGATTTTCAGTTTTGCGCCAAAAGCTTAAAAAAAGCTTGAATTTTGTGCATGCGGTGCCATCTACCCATTTTCCCGGGGTCATGGTGCGGGGCCATCTACTCTCATTGCGGTGTACAAAAAATATGCGCATATTTCTTTATGTTGTTTGTTTAGTTCAATACATGCATACATATGCATACATGACCTTTGTGTTCTTTTTTCACTGGGGCCAAACTGGTGCATCCAAAGCGTCTCCCGAAGATTCAGCAGCCCCTGCTGGAGCTGCATCGGCGTGAGCAGCTGATTCGACAGGCGCTTCTGGAACTGGAGCGGCATCCTCAACGCAAGCTGCGCCAGAACGAAACAAACACTGAGAGGTAGAAAAAAAAGATCTCCTCAAGCATCCTCAAGCCATTCTGTTCCCCTCCAAATCGGCACCAACAAGTTGAAAGAACCATCAGGAACTCAAAACGTTTCAAACCCATGCGAAGATATGCGAAGTACTTCCAACATGGGTTTTTCCAACGTGGGGCTTTTTTTCAATCCACTTACCCATACTCACCCTACAAGTTCACTTGATCGACACAGGTTCCTACAAAATAGACTTCCAACACCTCTAACTCCCTACAACTCAATCAGCACAAATACAAGGGGTCATTGCTATTCTGTTCCCATTAAGATGTTTTGATATTAATGAAGCGCACACAGTGCAGCCAAGGAGTCTTTGGACTTTCTTGGAGTTTCTGGCGGAGGCATGTCGAATTGTTCTTCCATCCAATCCAATTGCCTGCTAGCATTTTGCAAAAGTAGAGACGGTGAAGGTGGCACTGCTGGTTCCAGAAATTGTGCCCGGGAAGTTTTCTCAGGCGTCTCAGGCACCCAAGGATCCTGCAGCGTCGTCCATGACTCTGCAGCTGACAGGCATCCCCACAAAGATTGGTCACTTCCATAATGTTACAAGTGAAAACTTCAAATCCACAAGGTGAAGACCACCGGGATGTCAAAAGGTTTGAAACCCATGCAGAGATATGCAAAGTATTTCCACCATGAGCTTTTCCAACCTGGGGACATCTACAAAACGACTTAACCGACACAGGTTCCTACAAAATAGACTTCCAACACCTCTAAGTCCCTACTACTCAATCAGCAGAGGGGAAAGCCCCAGGAAGACGCCATCTGGCACAGCTACAATAAAACTGGTGTTTTCAAGGCTGTTTTTTCCTTTTAAAATTCTTTATTCAAAAGTAGTGTTTAATGATGATTTTCCTCCAGATCTGCGACGGTACACTTTTTGATCCAGTTTCCACATCCAGATCACAAAGTAATCAGAAGAATCATAAAGCTAGAGGTACATCGACATAAAGAGAGATACAAATAGGTATGTGAATGTGAGTATATATACATATGTATATATATACTTATGTTTCATTACTTATCGGTAACTATCAATATAGATACAAAAATATGCGCAATTTTTTTTATGTTGTCTGTTTAGTTCAATACATGCATACATACGCATACATGACCTTTGTGTTCTTTTTTCACTGGGGCCAAACTGGTGCATCCAAAGCGTCTCCCAAAGATTCAGCAGCCCCTGCTGGAGCTGCATCGGCGTGAGCAGCTGATTCGACAGGTGCTTCTGGAACTGGAGCGCCATCCTCAACGCAAGCTGCACCAGAAGGAAAGAAACACTGAGAGGTAGAAAAAAAAGATCTCCTCAAGCATCCTCAAGCCATTTTGTTGCCCTCAAAATCCAAACCAACAAGGTGAAGAACCATCAGGATCTCAAAACGTTTCAAACCCATGCGAAGATATGCGAAGTACTTCCAACATGGGTTTTTCCAACGTGGGGCTTTATTTCGAACCCACTCACCCATACTCACCCTACAAGTTGGCTTGACCGACACAGGTTCCTACAAAATAGACTTCCAACACCTCTATAACCCTAGTACTCAATCAGCAGAGGGGAAAGCCCCAGGAAGACGCCATCTGGGACAGCTACAAAAAAAACTGGTGTTTTCAAGGCTGTTTTTCTTTTTTAAAAGTCTTTATTCAAAAGTAGCGTTTAATGATGATTTTCCTCCAGATCTGCGATGGTACACTTTTTGATCCAGTTTCCACATCCAGATCACAAAGTAATCACGAAGCATCATAAAGCTAGAGGTACATCGACATAAAGAGAGATACAAATAGGTATGTGAATGTGAGTATACATACATATGTATATATACTTATTTACTTATGTTTCATTACTTATCGATAATTATCAATATAGATACAAAAAATGTGCGCATATTTCTTTATGTTGTTTGTTTAGTTCAATACATGCATACATATGCATACATGACCTTTGTGTTCTTTTTTCACTGGGGCCAAACTGGTGCATCCAAAGCGTCTCCCGAAGATTCAGCAGCCCCTGCTGGAGCTGCATCGGCGTGAGCAGCTGATTCGACGCGCTCTTCTGGAACTGGAGCGGCAACCTCAACGCAAGCTGCGCCACAAGGAAAGAAACACTGAGAGGTAGAAAAAAAAAAGATCTCCTCAAGCATCCAAAAGCCATTTTGTTGCCCTCCAAATCGAAACCAACAAGGTGAAGAACCATCAGGATCTCAAAACGTTTCAAACCCATGCGAAGATATGCGAAGTACTTCCAACATGGGTTTTTCCAACGTGGGGCTTTATTTCGAACCCACTCACCCATACTCAGCCTACAAGTTGGCTTGATGGACAAAAGTTCCTACAAAATAGACTTCCAACACCTCTATAACCCTAGTACTCAATCAGCAGAGGGGAAAGCCCCAGGAAGACGCCATCTGGCACAGCTACAAAAAAAACTGGTGTTTTCAAGGCTGTTTTTCCTTTTAAAATTCTTTATTCAAAAGTAGTGTTTAATGATGATTTTCCTCCAGATCAGCGATGGCACCCTTTTTGATCCAGTTTCCACATCCAGATCACAAAGTAATCACGAAGCATCATAAAGCTAGAGGTACATCGACATAAAGAGAGATACAAATAGGTATGTGAATGTGAGTATACATACATATGTATATATACTTATTTACTTATGTTTCATTACTTATCGATAACTATCAATATAGATACAAAAACTGTGTGCATATTTTTTTATGTTGTTTGTTTAGTTCAATACACGCATACATATGCATACATGACCTTTGTGTTCTTTTTTCACTGAGCCAAACTGGTGCATCCAAAGCGTCTCCCGAAGATTCAGCAGCCCCTGCTGGAGCTGCATCGGCGTGAGCAGCTGATTCGACGCGCTCTTCTGGAACTGGAGCGGCATCCTCAACGCAAGCTGCGCCAGAACGAAACAAACACTGAGAGGTAGAAAAAAAAAAAGATATCCTCAAGCATCCTCAAGCCATTTTGTTGCCCTCAAAATCCAAACCAACAAGGTGAAGAACCATCAGGATCTCAAAACGTTTCAAACCCATGCGAAGTACTTCCAACATGGGTTTTTCCAACGTGGGGCTTTATTTCGAACCCACTCACCCATACTCACCCTACAAGTTGACTTGATGGACAAAGGTTCCTACAAAATAGACTTCCAACACCTCTATGTCCCTACTACTCAATCAGCAGAGGGGGAAGCCCCAGGAAGACGCCATCTGGCACACCCAAAAAACTGGTGTTTTCAAGGCTGTTTTTTTCCTTTTAAAAGTCTTTATTCAAAAGTAGCGTTTAATGATGATTTTCCTCCAGATCTGCGATGGTACACTTTTTGATCCAGTTTCCACATCCAGATCACAAAGTTTCACGAAGCATCATAAAGCTAGAGGTACATCGACATAAAGGGAGATACAAATAGGTATGTGATTGTGAGTATATATACATATGTATATATATACTTGTTTACTTATGTTTCATTACTTATCGATAATTATCAATATAGATACAAAAAATGTGTGCATATTTTTTTGTTGTTTGTTTAGTTCAATACATGCATACATATGCATACATGACCTTTGTGTTCTTTTTTCACTGGGGCCAAACTGGTGCATCCCCGAAGATTCGGCAGCCCCTGCTGGAGCTGCATCGGCGTGAGCAGCTGATTCGACGCGCTCTTCTGGAACTGGAGCGGCAACCTCAACGCAAGCTGCGCCACAAGGAAAGAAACACTGAGAGGTAGAAAAAAAAAAGATCTCCTCAAGCATCCTCAAGCCGTTTTGTTGCCCTCCAAATCGAAACCAACAAGGTGAAGAACCATCAGGATCTCAAAACGTTTCAAACCCATGCGAAGATATGCGAAGTACTTCCAACATGGGTTTTTCCAACGTGGGGCTTTATTTCGAACCTACTCACCCATACTCACCCTACAACTTGACTTGATCGACACAGGTTCCTACAAAATAGACTTCCAACACCTCTATGTCCCTACTACTCAATCAGCAGAGGGGAAAGCCCCAGGAAGACGCCATCTGGCACACCCAAAAAACTGGTGTTTTCAAGGCTGTTTTTCCCTTTTAAAAGTCTTTATTCAAAAGTAGCGTTTAATGATGATTTTCCTCCAGATCAGCGATGGCACCCTTTTTGATCCAGTTTCCACATCCAGATCACAAAGTAATCACGAAGCATCATAAAGCTAGAGGTACATCGACATAAAGAGAGATACAAATAGGTATGTGAATGTGAGTATACATACATATGTATATATACTTATTTACTTATGTTTCATTTAGATACAAAAAATGTGCGCATATTTCTTTATGTTGTTTGTTTAGTTCAATACATGCATACATATGCATACATGACCTTTGTGTTCTTTTTTCACTGGGGCCAAACTGGTGCATCCAAAGCGTCTCCCGAAGATTCAGCAGCCCCTGCTGGAGCTGCATCGGCGTGAGCAGCTGATTCGACGCGCTCTTCTGGAACTGGAGCGGCATCCTCAACGCAAGCTGCGCCAGAACGAAACAAACACTGAGAGGTAAAAAAAAAAAGATATCCTCAAGCATCCTCAAGCCATTTTGTTGCCCTCAAAATCCAAACCAACAAGGTGAAGAACCATCAGGATCTCAAAACGTTTCAAACCCATGCGAAGTACTTCCAACATGGGTTTTTCCAACGTGGGGCTTTATTTCGAACCCACTCACCCATACTCACCCTACAACTTGACTTGATCGACACAGGTTCCTACAAAATAGACTTCCAACACCTCTATAACCCTACTACTCAATCAGCAGAAAAAAAAGCCCCAGGAAGACGCCATCTGGCACACCCAAAAAACTGGTGTTTTCAAGGCTGTTTTTTCCCTTTAAAAATCTTTATTCAGAAGTAGTGTTTAATGATGATTTTCCTCCAGATCAGCGATGGCACCCTTTCAGCAGAAAAAAAAGCCCCAGGAAGACGCCATCTGGCACACCCAAAAAACTGGTGTTTTCAAGGCTGTTTTTTCCCTTTAAAAATCTTTATTCAGAAGTAGTGTTTAATGATGATTTTCCTCCAGATCAGCGATGGCACCCTTTTTGATCCAGTTTCCACATCCAGATCACAAAGTAATCACGAAGCATCATAAAGCTAGAGGTACATCGACATAAAGAGAGATACAAATAGGTATGTGAATGACTTATTTACTTATGTTTCATTACTTATCGATAATTATCAATATAGATACAAAAAATATGCGCATATTTTTTTTATGTTGTTTGTTTAGTTCAATACATGCATACATATGCATACATGACCTTGGTGTTCTTTTTTCACTGGGGCCAAACTGGTGCATCCAAAGCGTCTCCCGAAGATTCAGCAGCCCCTGCTGGAGCTGCATCGGCGTGAGCAGCTGATTCGACGCGCTCTTCTGGAACTGGAGCGGCATCCTCAACGCAAGCTGCGCCAGAACGAAACAAACACTGAGAGGTAGAAAAAAAAAAAGATATCCTCAAGCATCCTCAAGCCATTTTGTTGCCCTCAAAATCCAAACCAACAAGGTGAAGAACCATCAGGATCTCAAAACGTTTCAAACCCATGCGAAGTACTTCCGACATGGGTTTTTCCAACGTGGGGCTTTATTTCGAACCCACTCACCCATACTCACCCTACAAGTTGACTTGATGGACAAAGGTTCCTACAAAATAGACTTCCAACACCTCTATGTCCCTACTACTCAATCAGCAGAGGGGAAATCCCCAGGAAGACGCCATCTGGCACACCCAAAAAACTGGTGTTTTCAAGGCTGTTTTTTCCCTTTAAAAATCTTTATTCAGAAGTAGTGTTTAATGATGATTTTCCTCCAGATCAGCGATGGCACCCTTTTTGATCCAGTTTCCACATCCAGATCACAAAGTAATCACGAAGCATCATAAAGCTAGAGGTACATCGACATAAAGAGAGATACAAATAGGTATGTGAGTGTGAGTATACATACATATGTATATATACTTATTTACTTATGTTTCATTGCTTATCGATAATTATCAATATAGATACAAAAAATATGCGCATATTTTTTTTTATGTTGTTTGTTTAGTTCAATACATGCATACATATGCATACATGACCTTTGTGCTCTTTTTTCACTGGGGCCAAACTGGTGCATCCAAAGCGTCTCCCGAAGATTCAGCAGCCCCTGCTGGAGCTGCATCGGCGTGAGCAGCTGATTCGACGCGCTCTTCTGGAACTGGCGCGGCAACCTCAACGCAAGCTGCGCCACAAGGAAACAAACACTGAGAGGTAGAAAAAAAAAATCTCCTCAAGCATCCTCAAGCCATTCTGTTGCCCTCAAAATCCAAACCAACAAGGTGAAGAACCATCAGGATCTCAAAACGTTTCAAACCCATGCGAAGTACTTCCAACATGGGTTTTTCCAACGTGGGGCTTTATTTCGAACCCACTCACCCATACTCACCCTACAACTTGACTTGATCGACACAGGTTCCTACAAAATAGACTTCCAACACCTCTATGTCCCTACTACTCAATCAGCAGAGGGGAAAGCCCCAGGAAGACGCCATCTGGCACACCCAAAAAACTGGTGTTTTCAAGGCTGTTTTTCCATTTTAAAAGTCTTTATTCAAAAGTAGCGTTTAATGATGATTTTCCTCCAGATCAGCGATGGTACCCTTTTTGATCCAGTTTCAAACGTATATATCCATATCATAAAACTATTTCATATCATAAAACTATATATCCATATCATAAAACTATTTCCAAGTGGATGTCCAACCGCTTCACAGTCTCCAGCCTCAACTTCAATTTCTCCCCGTTCAAGATCTTCGGCGAAGTTCTCCAAGGCGGCAATCAAATCATTCTCCGCCTCATCATGTTGATGTATGTTGATGTTTCATCTGCACATTGGTTTCAGATATACCTGTCAGATCCCATATTTCAATACCTATGATTGGTCCAGATCTTTCCATATCCATCCATATCCATCCATATCTTTCCATATCTATCAGTCTCCATCATTGTCAATCCAAAATAATCCAAACTAATCCAAATGTAACCATGCAGCGCCTACACCATAAAAGAAACGCACAGGACAACACCTCCAAATCAGTGAAACCAAGTGGCTCCAGCTGCCCCCTCTGCAGGAGCATGGGCCTAGGCTGGACAAAAGTGGATCACTTGTTGTCACTTGTTCAGATTTTGGCATTCATGTTTCTTGGTTCATCAACAGTTGCATACACCTATCTGAACCTTTCTGAACCAAAAACGTTGGAGTCTCAACAAGTCCACGGGTGAAACATGCAGGCAACTACAAAAAGCATGTTCAGCTTGGGGCTCTACACAATGCACCGTTTAAGTTTCAAGTTTCTAGACTTCAAATCAATGGCTTGGTCCCGGCAAAGAAGCCATCACAGACTTTAACCCAAGAATTACTGTTGAGGAAAGGGCAGGTTTGTAACGGGTTGCAGCCGAAGTGTCCTCCTCTGCATTGGCCTCTCCATTCTGCAGTGGAGCTGATTCCTCTTCTCCCTGTCCTTGAAGTCGCTCTTCCTCGTTTGGGGTATGCTGCTCTGAGATCACTGCAAAAATCATGTTGATGTATGTTGATGTTTCATCTGCACATTGGTTTCAGATATACCTGTCAGATCCCATATTTCAATACCTATGATTGGTCCAGATCTTTCCATATCCATCCATATCCATCCATATCTTTCCATATCTATCAGTCTCCATCATTGTCAATCCAAAATAATCCAAACTAATCCAAATGTAACCATGCAGCGCCTACACCATAAAAGAAACGCACAGGACAACACCTCCAAATCAGTGAAACCAAGTGGCTCCAGCTGCCCCCTCTGCAGGAGCATGGGCCTAGGCTGGACAAAAGTGGATCACTTGTTGTCACTTGTTCAGATTTTGGCATTCATGTTTCTTGGTTCATCAACAGTTGCATACACCTATCTGAACCTTTCTGAACCAAAAACGTTGGAGTCTCAACAAGTCCACGGGTGAAACATGCAGGCAACTACAAAAAGCATGTTCAGCTTGGGGCTCTACACAATGCACGTTTAAGTTTCAAGTTTCTAGACTTCAAATCAATGGCTTGGTCCCGGCAAAGAAGCCATCACAGACTTTAACCCAAGAATTACTGTTGAGGAAAGGGCAGGTTTGTAACGGGTTGCAGCCGAAGTGTCCTCCTCTGCATTGGCCTCTCCATTCTGCAGTGGAGCTGGTGCTTGCGCCTGTCTCTGTAGCCACTCTTCCTCACTGAGTTCCTGAGCTGCATGGGCACATCTAAAATTAAAACACCAATAAACACCACAGAAAGACTGAACACGATAGCTAATTAATTATCCATATTACCAACATGGGATCATCGAAGAAAGGGGAGGAGAACGGTGAAACGCGAGCAAGGCAAGCTTCTGTCTTTTCCTGTGACCAACACAATCAAACCCATTGCTGATATTTGCTCAGCAAAACACGAACTGTCACAGTTTTGGCTAGCGTTTTGCTTCGCCAGCTTCATTCAGTCACATCTTTCACTGCGCCTTGGCGCAAGCTCATTGTCCCAAGGCTGTGGCTTTCTACCTCAGCATTCTTGGGAACTCTGGACAAGAATTTCCTGCTCACTTTCCACCTCGGATGGGCTTTGAGCAGCTTCAGATCCTTCTGAATCTGAAATTTCAACTACTTCAGGGCCTCTGTTCTTCCATGCATTCAGAAGAGCGCGGCAAAATTGCCACGTGAACACAGCTGTTTCAGAGAGGTGTCGCCCTCCCTGCCAAGAGGTCTTTCCACTTGCATTGCGCTTCCGAGAATGGTACTCCTTCCAGGGTAACATGTCTGACAAACAATGGTTACACAATGATAATCCAAGAGCATGTGCTACAAAATCAATGTTCAACCTTACACTTTGCAAGGTCATGATCCCTCATGATTTGACTTTGATTGAGAATACATGGATGAGAAAGCCAAGATGAAAGAAGCACCTTGGGCTGACTTCGCGCAGCTTGACGTGCACGAAAACGATCCTTTACCATCAAGCGTTGGGACTTAGTGAGTGTTCGCGCCAATGCCGCCACAGACCTGACAGGGGGGTGCAAATGAAATAAACATGGTGCGTCTTGATGCGTGTGGCAATTGAAATGGTAGGTGTCTTTTTTGGGCATCCCAACATAACAAACATTAACAAGCAAAAGACATAATAAGAAAACCATAGAAAACCAACATGGAAGAAAGGCAGCGTTTTTATGTATTTGGTCGCGCTTCTCAGGCCTCATGTTGCTCATGAGATGAGTTGATTTAGGAAGGTCATGCGAGAATAAGCCCATCCAGGTTAGCGTACATGTCCTGCAGTGTCACTGACAACCATAACTGTCTTGAACCTACAACTTGCAGCATAGCATGTCCACCTAGACAAAAAAAGTGAATTTGAAAATTCTGCATTAATGCTTGAAACGAGGAACAGAGACAATGCTGCAATCAGTTGGATGCATACCTCCTGTTTGAAGCCCCAAGAGTTAGAGGGCTGCTCAACCACCATGTACAACCCACCACGGTAGTCGAACAGCATGCTCATGGCTAGGACCTCGGCTAGGAACCTACAAAATGGATTGTTCAGGTTCATATGCTACAAAATGAGTTCACAGTGCTCTTATTGAGATTCGATGGAATGTGCTACCAAAAAGTGACAAAGGCTGAATCTCCTCAAAAAGCTGATTGCTGTTAAACGGAACCAATCATCACTGTGTTGGTACCATTCGTAAACAAAAAACAAAAAACATCTCTGTCAAGACACCCAATTGGTCCACACTCTGTTTGAGAGGCGAACTTTAAATCTGGACTCATCCCCCCTCGGGTTCTTCTTGTTCCGCATGTGGACGCTGGAGCAGGCGGGCCCCATCAAACTACACGGCGGCGCCGCCATCACCAATCCACCCACTTTCAACCTAGTGCTGCATGGGCAAGACCCGCAAGTGTTGCTGGTTTGCGATGCATTGATGAATTAACGTATGCGAACAAACCTTCAAGATCTTTGATGCTTAAGGACAACGCAAAATCAATTATGATCACTGGGTGTGTGTGTGTGTCTGCCTGTATGCCGTACTACACATGCGCAAACATTCTTCTAAAAAGTTTACGGTCTGAAGCACATGATATCAGATGAGCTACCGAAGTCCAAATGTAAGCAATTTTTGGACTCCTCTTCTAGAGCACACGTCGTGGCTGCGACTTAGCTTGATGTCGAATGAATCGGCAGCATAACCCGATGCACGGAAAGTGGTTTGAACCCGAGCACTGGCACCAAAGAGGTCCAGACAGTCCAGGTTCCGCTCTACGTGCCCTGCCGTGTGGTGGATAAAATCCATGATTTCCTGCTGGTGCTCTTCGATCTTGAACCACCTCAAATTTCTAGCTTCCACAAAGTCTTTACTCAGAAATGCTCAGAACAGAAAACAAAACATCAACCATCATGAGTTGGTGAATGGGTTGGTCAAACATCTAATTTCATCATATTTCATCAAACTGTTACTTACATCTACATACCCCTACTGGATTTGCATCTTGTAAGGGACTGATGTTGGAAGCATCACTTTGTAGGCCTGGCATTGGAAAACGTGTGACTGCCCCACAGGGAAAGGGAACGGTTTGTTTCTTCTCCCTTAAAAAATATGATTTGATTTGGGTCAAAAACGTGGTATCTGAATGGATCTGTGATCCTGGATCCATGCACCAAGTCTCTGCTGCTCACGAGTCACGCATGTGGTGTCATATTTGATGTCAGGTAAAGCGCCAAACGATGCCACTGCAAGGAGTGACAAAATGAAAGCTCGTATAGTCACAGAAGCCATCATGGTTCCACCAGGCAAAGGACAGACTCAAGTAAAGCGACCACCAACGCAAAGTGTTCTGTTGAAATCTCTTGAGCCCAAAGGCAACGATTCAGAATTCCAAAATGGAATGGAAAGCATGAAACGCATCCAAGCACAAATGCTCTGGGTTTTGGCTTAACATCTAATGAAGGCTCATCGTGCACCAAGACGGGGGGCACACTCTCCTGTTGCAGTCAAGGATCTTCATCATTTACCTTCCGGTATTTGCTGATTGCGAGCGCTGGTGTCCACGTACGGGTTTGCCTGATGCACGGTCATTGGGGCACCCCCATGGTCGTATATTCCTACAAAATGCACTTTGCAACCTGTGAAACTACAAAATGTTCCAAACCCAAATGCAACCCTTCTATCAAAATCCATAACCTAGCCTCAAAAGTCCAATGACTCTGTGCAAACCTTCCATCTTATTCCATCTCAACAAATGTGAAAATCAAAGTAAGCACATTTTCCCTGAATGCAATGCTCCACAGAATGCAGGTCGAGGCGCGTATTGTAGAAATAGTGGTGATGAGACTTTTTACTGCCAAATGTGCGGTCGCAGCTTGAAACTCAGTGGCAGGCTTTTGGGTGGATCATGGAGAGTCAGAAAATCTAAGAGCAGGGTCTTGGCATTTGTTGAAACGATATCATCCATCAGCAAGTGTGGAATACAAAATCACCTGTGCACACCTGTGCTACCCAAAGTAGCCAGCATATGCCAGCATTGCAAAAAACAAATGAAAATGAAGCAGCAATCACCAGCATGGATTTGCGCCAAAGAACGCCAACACCAGCGCTTGCGGTCCCATACCGGCGGCGGTACGTCAAACATGCATCCTTTCACAACGCAGTGCTGTGGACAGCCAGGAGGGCACGGCATGATACCAGCAGTCGCAAGTGATCACAGGTGGTGAGCCAAAAAATGGCTGCTTCCAGCATCAAATGACGCGCGGCCAACCACTTTGATGATTTCTGATGCATTCCAACCATTCTCGCGATCTGGAAGTCCAAAAACTGTTCCTACAAAATGTTCCTCTACATTTTGGGTTTCCAACCCTCACACTATTTGAACATGCCCAAATGATGGAAAAATATGTTCCCTACAAAATGCAGTCTGCCATATGTACATGCCTGCAAGTTCATCCAAAAATGCAGCTCTACAAAATGCAAGTTTCAACCTGGGTAGATGCAGCACGACTTCAAGGTTACAAACTGCAGTGTTCAACACCATGTTTGCACTACAAAAACCATCCAAGAACCTATGTTGTAAGGATGTCGACACCCACCATAATGTAGGAGAAATTGGAACAAGGATATTTATAGTACTAAGCCAACTATTTTTAGGGTCCCCTAGTTTGAGAAACCACCATATGCATATTGTGTTAGCAATCTAAGCAAACTTAATTCACTGGGCGGGTGCACTATGGAAGTACGGCGTTGGATTCGAGTAGCCTCTGGTCGTGCACAGCCTCAACATCTGGGACCGATGTGGCCGATGTGAAGTGACCACCGCTCAAGCTGCTGTCAACATCGGGTCTACTGATTTGTTCCAGATTGTGACTACCCAACTAAGTTTGATCGCACTGGCTCAATATTTTGTACGAACCAACTGATTGTAGTAAGTTAATCAATAATGAGTGGCTGATCATTAACGGATAGCGAACTGAATTATGACCGAACTATAATGAGCTGGCTCAAAGAAAGCACACCTGTGCCCGTACCGGACCATCAATGAGTAATCATCAACAACGATTAGTCGCATCATTATCAGGTATGATTGCCAAGCTATCAGCCATCAATCATTGATTGTTTCGTTGTTTGGGGGCAACCATTGTATAACCATTCTATCAACAACCATTATCAACTACTTACCCATCATTAACCATTATCAACCACTCATTGTTCAACCACTAGCCATCCTTAACAATCTAATAACCACTACTATTCAAAAAACATATCAACCACAACATCAACCACTGATTATTATGGTGTCCTTAACCACTCGATCAACCACGACCACTGCCCACCATGGATATGGCACTGGCACATCTCCGTCGTCTCCGCGCCTCAAACGGCCACCACCGGGCCCACAGTGAAGCCTGGCCCGGCGAGCGTTGAGGGTTCACAATGATGGCGCCATGTTGGGATGGCTACAAGGGACCGCCCACCGAAAGTTCCCCAAGTTGGGTCATGGGTAACCAGCAGTCATAACTAGGGTAACCAGCAGTTATAACTCTAGTTGAATGGCAAATCGTAGGCAACTGGGAGACCTTTTGGGGTCCCACGTTGAAACTAGTTGATTCTATTAAATCGGGATCAGGATGGTCCTTCAATGGTGAATCATGATAGTCTGGCAATGCTGAAGTATCATTCATGATAGTGATTTGTGATGGTTGATCAAGGGTATCGTGATGTCGATAGTGCTTAACTGTCGATAATCAATGATGGTTGACGATAGTAGCGAAACAATAGCGGCACATCATGTTTTTGACAAAGAATAACGGGAACATCGAGTGGTGCTCATTAACGATGACTAATAATGATGGATAATAACGGCTACTACTGGTGAATCACGGTTTATAGTGGTGACTTGAAACTTAAATCTCATATGTATCTAGTAAATTTGTTATATATCAAGGACTTGCCATCATGGCTGGAAGATAGTGAATGTTAGGCCCCTATGTTGGTAATCATAGCCATGCTGGAATTGATGAATCACGATTGAATGGCTTGGGTCCACTTGAGACCTGCAAACCCAGCTGCACATCACACCAACCCGTCAACTCGACCTTAGGTGCTTCATCCTGAACTTCAGCCGGGGTCCTGACCGTGGCAAAAGCATCTGGCAGTAACAAATGGAGATGCGGGTGATGAACCAATGAATTGAATGGTTACTTGATGGCTGATCATGGTTCGTTGGTTTTTCATGATTCTTTCATGCTTTCAGCATTTGTCATTTTTAGAAGTAAACCATACACAGCTTTGCGGTTCCCTATTTTGAGAAACACCCATTTAGATATGAACATTATATGCACCTGGTCATCAAGGTTTGCACAAACGCTGTTATATTATATCAGGATGCAACAACAGCATCCAACCAAGTTCCAACCCCACAATCTGTGTGATGTGTGAACCATCCGATGTGGAACAGAATCTCTACAGGTACGCTGGACCATTTGGTTCATTACTTGGTGGCTTATAGATCCCTTGCTAAAAATATATTTTTAGTGGTTCTATGGTAAATCAATCATATCCCAAAAACACTAAAAACCTAAGTTAGTGGGTATAAGCCATCCAGATTAGTTACATTTGTGCCAACACATACAGGGCAACTGTACCTGACCATACCCATATGGAAAAAAAAACATCTAGCGAGAAATGCAGCTCGTGGGGGCAAGATATCGCGATTGGCTTACCACCTACCATCAAAATCTCGAACCAACTCTCTTGGGGATCAACTTGCTGCACAACAATCCTGTGGTTTCAAACGAACCCCACGAATGTCACTGCTGAGGCCCGGTCCCTCCTCATTGATAACAATTTTCGATCCATGTTCGTATGTCGAACTGATGAACCAAGTTTCTTCCAAGAACCCCTGTGCATCTGAAGCATTGAACACGCATTGCCAGTGTTGATGACGTGGCTTGATGCGTGCTCAGTTTTCTTCATTGGGATGGATGGTAGATCTATGCTGCGAACCTGGAAATGTTGGGGCTTTGCGGGATGACCCGCGTATAACCCAGCAACTATGGGAGGAGGGATGATGATGGGTGGTCAAATATAGATATCTCTCTGAGCAATCAAAATCTACTTCGCATGCCAATCATACACCAAGCATTCGAGGCCCCAAAAATTGACGACGTCTCAATTATGCGACGAAGGAATTCTGCCTCACCAATCTAGGAATATTCACTTGTGGATTGTTTGAGGTGCTGTTTTCAAACAATTGCTGCACAATCAAGGCAACCTTGTAATGCTACTGTGTTTTCACTCGGGATGCTCATTCCTATAGGGAATCTTCTCACAACTTTGAGGTGCTTCGTTGGAAGATTCATGACAAGACCATCCCAAGGCAGAACCGCTTGGTCCCCAAGTTCAAGCAACGATCCACTAGTGTTCATTCCTTGCAAGAACTGCCTTGGAAAGACCAGGTACGCCTTACACAATCGCCTACCGCGGTCGGTTTCAAGAACTGATACGCTCCAAAACTGTCAAGCAGCAGCCAGGATTTCAGACGTTCAGATGGTGATTTCTCAAACAAACAAATGGTGGGTTTATTCCTGAAGATGATTCTTGATGGATGATATGTTTTTTAATTTGAAACATACCCAATGATTGATGAAGGTTGGTTGCTTGAATTCACTTCTTGATGTCCTTGGATGAGCAAATTTCAGACCATTTCGGTCAGTTCTGGACATATCCCCAAGGTCACCAAGTTTTCTTTGCTGGAAAATCATCAAAGCTTGATCATGGCTCAAGAGCCCTCGAATAGAATCCTCGAACTGTTGGTACGTTCCACTCCCCCGAATTAGTATTCATCAATTAGTAGATATTTGGTCCATTGATAACTGGTCGATCAATTGTCATTGAACCGTTGATGAATGGCTGATGAACAGTTCATAGTGGCTCATGAAGGTCGATGGTTAGTGTTGACCAATACTGGTGAAAAAGTAGTAGCCAATGAAGGGTTAACGGATCAAGCAATCATATTTACGAAATGTACGTCAAAAACGGAATAGATACACCCAGGTGTTCAATGCAAATATATTAGAATATACTGAATATAGACACACAATTATGTAGATGACACTATATACACATATATAATATCAGATATGTGTGTGATATGCATGGGCGCATGCATTTCGAAACATTTTCTGCCCGAGGTTCTTGTCAGCTCTTGTCAGTCAGCACCAGCTTCTGTCAGCAAACGCACTACTTCCAGGTGACCTCTAGCAAATGCAATACTCAATGGTGACTCATTCTTGTCGTGCGTGGCCTGGTTCTTGTCAGCACCAGCTTCAATCAGCAACCGCACTACTTCGAGGTGGCCTTGTTCAGATGCAACCCACAATGGCGACACACCACGGTCTGTGCTGGCTTGGTTCTTGGCAGCACCTGCTTCAATCAGCAAGCGAACTATTTCCAGGTGGCCTTTGCGAGATGCAATCCACAATGGTGATGTACCGGTGTCCGTCATGGCTTGGTTCTTGTCAGCGCCCGCTTCAATCAGCAATCGCACTACTTCCAGGTGACCATTGGCAGATGCAATACCCAATGGTGATGTACCGGTGTCCGTCATGGCTTGGTTCTTGTCAGCGCCCGCTTCAATCAGCAATCGCACTACTTCCAAGTGACCATTGGCAGATGCAATACCCAATGGTGATGTACCGTGGTCGGTCGTGGCCTTGTTCTTGTCAGCACCAGCTTCGATCAGCAACCGCACGACTTCAGGGTGACCACTACCAGATGCAACCCACAAAGGTGATGCACCATTGCTTGTCATGGCCTGATTCCTGTCAGCACCAGCTTCAATCAGCAACCGCGCTATCTCAAGGTGACCTCCAGCAGATGCAATACACAATGGAGACATACCGTGGTCAGACGCAGCTTGGTTCTTTTTAGCACCAGTTTCGATCAGCAACCGCACGACTTCAAGGTGACCTCTAGCACACGCAATACTCAATGGTGATGTACTGTTGTCGGTCGTGGCCTGGTTCTTGTCCACACCGGCTTCGATCAGCAACCGCACGACTTCAGGGTGACCACTACCAGATGCAACCCACAAAGGTGATGCACCATTGCTTGTCATGGCCTGATTCCTGTCAGCACCAGCTTCAATCAGCAACCGCGCTATCTCAAGGTGACCTCCAGCAGATGCAATACACAATGGAGACATACCGTGGTCAGACGCAGCTTGGTTCTTCTTAGCACCAGTTTCGATCAGCAACCGCACTACGTCCAGGTGACCTTCAAAAGATGCAAGGTGCAACGGTGTAAAGCCTTGGTCGTCCCCAGCATCTTTTTCTGAATCTGCTTCAAGCAACAGCTGCACAGGTTTGAGATGCCCGTTCTGTGCAGCGTGGTGCAAGGGCCTTTTGCCTTGTTCATCACTCAGTTCCGGATTGATGGGCCGTTGCAACAAGTCTTCAAGTGTATCGGCCAGGTTGTCTATGCATGCGGAAATGATCTCTTGGGCAGCAAAGCCCCCCTCAGTCTGCTCAAATTCCAAGATGACCAATTGAATCTTCAGAGGACCCAAGGCCGCCAAGACTTCATCATCTGGGATTACACGAGAACCATCTTCCACCAAGAGGCGTTGCCGAAATCTTGGAATGCCAAGCTGAGTCCGCAAGAGTTGCTTCACTGTTTTCACTGACTTGCCATCGAAGTCATCTGCCGTGCAAAAAGCCAGAGTCTCCCCAGAGATTGCGGAGCACACTTCCATGATTGCCGAGATCTATCTTTGCTGTTGTTGTCACATCCTTGGGTAAATTTATATACGTTTACCAATTTATCAACTACATTCTTTGGCATCAAATCGAGTTGTTGAGATCCACATGTCTTTTGTAAAAATGATTGTCCTAAAATTCTGCCGATCTACAGCTCCATGAGGAGCCAGAGCCAGCGCCGCACACATGACTCCAATATATCCTCATCATATCCATACATCCACATTGGTTGATTTGTTTTACCTAACATTAAGCCAAATATCCAGCATGATTAATCCATATTTGCAATGAACAACCGTTGTTAATCATTCATTCACCACGATCAACCACCAGTGAACGGCAACCGTATTCTCTACTATGTAAATGTGTCTGTCAGTATACCCCTATCATATCAATAACTGAATGCAACTATACTCATGTACCACCAACATCATTCTCCTTATAGCCAGCCATTCTTCACCATATGGTGGTTTCTCAAAATAGGCAGCCCCCAAATCATCCATTTATAGTCATTCATAATAATAAACCAGCAATTTTTGGGGTACCCTATTTTGAGAAAAACCCATATCATTCATCATCAATGCCACTGGTGGTATCCCCTGTATACATTATCATCAACCAAGCCTAAACAGCCAATCCATGGAGATTGAGATCATATGGTGTTGATTCATTCTTTACAATACTATACTGACCAAAACCAAATGATGTGTAACAAACAACTTTATCACTAACAAACAATGAAACTTAATTACTCGCACAAAAATGTATAGCAAACAACAGCAAAGAATAACTTGGCGGCTTATAGATCATATCCCAAAAACACTAAAAACCTAAGTTAGTGGGTATAAGCCATCCAGATAATCAGAACATCTTTCGTACTGCAGCCCTCTCACTCCATCGGCTTCTCCGGCTTCGTCCGTCCTCTCGCTTTGTGGGGCCTCTGCCTAGCCAGCAGAACCACTGCTGTTGGAAGCGCACCAAAGCATGTTGCTGGGCACATTGCCTCACCATCATCCCAAATAGGGAGGTTGAGAAGAACCGAGAATACGGACATGCACACTTCAATTACAACCGTACATATACATGTGTATATATAAATAAATATTTCTTTTTGTGCAAAAGAATACGTATAACATAAATACATGTATGCAAACAAAAGGAAAAGGTGCACAGTACAAAACTAATGCTTACATATGTGCACTGTATATAAACACATCGCGAGAAGGACGGGGAAACAACTAAACTGTGTGTATGTGATTGATCATTGCATGTGGATCACAGGACACACGTCATCTTGGAACCCACAGTCAAAGTGGTAACACCGGGAATCGTTTGTAGTCTTGCGGCCTTATCGAGAGGCTTTAACTGAATCAGTGAGAATTTGAAACATAACAAGTGCCTCTGTGAAGCAAATGTGGCATACCAGCCAGGCACATTCAAAAAGCGAATCATCCGAACTTGGGATTGGGTCCTAAGTTGGTTCCGAACATCGAAGAATGGATCCACATCTAGGAGTGCCCAGGGTTGCGCAGTGCCCCCGTTTAAACATGTTAAAACCCTGGCTAGATGACTGGTTTACCATATGAACGAGTGGTTTATCACCATCCTGAACTGCCCAATCCTGGGAGTGCCCGCACTACAACCATCCAACCTGGGCTCTTGGGGAAGCCAACTGCAGGGTAGACCTCCCTGAGGGCACTAAGCCAAACTCGAATTGAAGCGTAACTTGGTGGTGGAAGACCTATGCCCCAAACCAGAGCAAGGTAGCAGTGCAAAATGCAAGATGTATTTGGACCACCAGTTTTCACATATATTTATCTATACATAGCCCTATCAATTTCAATCTATAGGTGAATAAATCCATATACAGGGAGAGAGAGAGAGAGAAAAAAAAAAAAGGAAAGACGCATATCCGTTTCTTTCTTTCTTTATATGTTTATGTGTTTTTTTCTTTCTTCCTCTCTCTCTCTCTCTTTCTCTACGTCTGTGAACTACACACACATAAATGTCCATACCTATACACTGCAGAATATGTAAACAACAACATATTTCTAAAAAATAAGTATAAACATATACATATACAACTATACACATATATTTGAAATATTAGTTAAATAATCACAAATCAAAGAAACCGCGCATGAAACCGCAAGAAATCTGCTGGACTCCATGGATCATCTGCTGGCCGCCAGCGCTCCGCGCGGCGCTCGGGGCGCTCCTCGGCGCGCTTCTTTGGCTTCGCCTCGGCGGGTCGTTTTTCCCTTTCCCGCTTCTCCTGGGGATGGCGGAGTGGCGACCTCGAGGTCGCGGGAATGGAAGGGGTCCGGGATATGTATGCACCATGAGATATGAATAAATATACATAATATCATATATACATGCATTTATAAAACATGTGTTTACATTTATAAACATATTAATCAATATATGGTATATATTTTCAAGCATGTATGGTTCATGATGTGGCTCTATGTCTGTAAACATATTATGGTTCATGATGTGGCTCTGGGTCGTAACCATTCATTCAGGACATGAGTATATAGTTGTTCATACCCCAACAGAGACTAGTTTGATCATTTATGGAATATGGACTAGGCGTACAGGGTGTTGACCCACAGCTACAACACTAGTACGTTGATCATACGAATAGGGCAAAGAAGAGCGAATCATGCCAAATAAAGATGAAGGTGAAGCAAGACAGCCATGTATTTATGTCCTTTGGTCTGATCGCGTCTGATCGCAACTGACCGTTTTACCCCAGTTGTACGAAACCAACAAATCGCTAACATGGTTGATCCTTACCCAAAAATCAATCCCATCCTGTGACCCTAGTTACACAAGTTTATTACCCTAGGTATTGAAGCTGATGTCTTATCCCGCATATCAGCTCGTTATCCCTCTCCTATGGATGCCTGGGTGGCGGTTTCAGCCCCAGTTTGAAAAATGTGAGTCAATCAACCAACCATCTGGTAATACATTTGGGAAATTAAACATTGTCTATCAAAACCACTAACCAGCTTTCGTCGCTGCTTACCCCCTAGTTAACCACCCGTTTCACCATAGTATACATAGAAATTTCCAAGTTTTCCGTTTAAAAAACGTTGGTTGTGAATGCTTAATGATGTTCATTCACCCTAGGTATATACCCCTTTGGTAGCTATGACCCCCTCTAAGGTTCTAACCCTCTAAGGTTATAACTATAACTAAGGCAGCTGCAGCAATTGTCTGTTCTTAGCATCTCCAGCACTTCACAACTGTATAGCCTTCTCAGCCAGCTTGTCTTTGGCTTCCTGTAGCACGGAAGCTGGCCAGCGCTGAAGCCCAACCAGGGCTGCTACTGTTTCACCAGTGGATCAGCGAAGTTTCAGCGATCAATTGAAGTCGAAATGACCGTTCATTATTGATCATCAAGGTTTAATGTTGGTCATCCGGATTGACTAACCAGCTTTCGATCATCAGTGATGCTTCATTATCGGCCTGCTTTTGACGATGTTCATCAGGGTCTACAACTGACCAGCATTTTGAAGATGTTCATCAGGGTTTAATGATGTTTAATGATGAATAAATAGTTTACAGCCCTGATAAATGATGTTGACAGCCCTGTTTAATGATGTTTTTTCACTTGTTAAGTACGGTATTTCCAGCCCTCAGTCAAGGCAAACCAACCAAAAAAAATCTGTCGATGGAGACTTTGCCCCGTGACTTGGATACAATTATGAAAATAACATGACTTTAAGCGGTTCGTAATGGTAGTGGCCATGGGTATCCTGGCCCTGTCTCGGTGTGCACATCCCAAGTGACTCCAAGTTACTATGATTGTGATCAGATACGATCAGTTGAGCAGGTGGGATGTGAAGAACGATCCATGTTTTCAACCCCTATGAAAGTCCTATGAAACATATTAGTCAACCAACCAGTTGTTAATACTGTAATTACTGAGGAAAACAAACATGTCTGAAACCACCGGCCAATACTGGTTGGTGATTTCAACGCCTGTACGAAATATGAGTCAACCAACCAAGCGTGTTTTTCAATACCAATGAAAATAGCTAGCCAAATAGTGATCATGACCCACAACCATATATGACGCCCAAAAGGGCGGCTTTTCTTCCTGATCATGTTGAGATGGCCCATGGGGTATTCCCATGGTGGAATGGAAGCAAGCACGGCGGACCAGTGGAGATAGATCGTCCAGGCTCTTGGGGCGCCGTCATGGCAGTGTTGTTTCATTGTCATGACTGAAAACAAAGGTGGAAACAAAAAATCACTGCGGTGATTCATGCGTTGATAACAGGCCCCAAAGGACCTGCTAATCATCCATATGTATATAGATGTCATGGATATAGACAGACAGACAGACAGACAGACAGGCAGACAGACAGACAGACAGACAGACAGACCGACCGACCGACAGACAGACCGACCGACCGACCGACAGACAAACAGACAAACAAACAAACAAACAAACAGACAAACAGACAAACAGACAAACAGATAGATAGCTAGGTAGGTAGATAGATATGCGTGTATATAGGTATAAATACAATGAATACAGTTCAATAGAAGTGCTTTTACGATCGCACTTGTAGCTCTTCACAAATGAAGGACTTTTCAGTCCCTGAGGGTGCCTTCTCCGCTTGCTTTTCTTTTGCTTCCTGGCAGCGCAAAGGGGAGAAAAGACCTCGTGTCTGGTGGGGCAACCATTTTGGCTGCTGGTGCTATGACTTCTTGGCGTCCAAAAGGATGAACTTCCACAGGTCAAACGTCAAGTCCAAAGCACAAACAAGCACTGCATCCAACAGGCTATTGCTCGACTCTTTTCGTAACGGAATATTTTGCATTTTTTGCGATTAAACTTCCCATGACTTTGGAAGACTACTTTGGGGACAGAACGGCATCATGCTCGGTTATTGCTTTTCTGAACAAAAGAGTTGCTGAACCAGGACTGATCTCCTTCTCCTTCGCTGCTTCTTCCCTTGCCTTCTTGCTCCTCGACACATTGTCAAGGCAAAGTCATACTTCATTTGTGGAACAGCCCCATAAGGACGAGGTTGCTGCATCAAACGCCAGATTCCTTCGGATAAGCTAGAAGACTCGTGATGGCAGTGTCCGAGGTTTTGCCCACTCAAATCAGACTAAGAAGTCACCAGAAAGCTTGGCATAGCACCAAAAGCAAATACTTCATGGAAACCAACCGAGGTTATAGGGGCTATGAAGTACCCTATAGGCTTTATAACAACGCTACAGCCCAGTCATATCCCTGGTCGCCGCACATCGAGCTGCGGCTCGACCACGGCTGCTTCGACCCGCCAGCGGCAGCGCTGGGGCCCCATCCTTTGTGCCTTCTTTTTGCCCTTGCCTGGAGCTTGGCGAAGGCTGGCCATCAATCCTCACCCGCATGGCCAGTTGGGTCCATGCCAAGCCCGGATCAAGCTCAACCCCTGGTTGATGAACAGAAGTCTGCCCCAAAAGCCAACTGGTTTCCCATCAAAATGATACTCCCTCCCAATGAATTTTATTAATCCAGGGTTGATATTAATCAAACAATGGCTCAGTGAACCAACAAAGACTAGACTGGTCATCAGGGGGATGGTTGCAATGCCATTGCTGCACTGATGCTCATGTTTCCTAGTCCCTGCAGTGTCAACACCTCCATATCTCTGCAAAAATGACACGATCATCTCATCACAGTTTCTTTTTATTGGTATTGTATGGTGTTGTTAGTTACATCATTGGTTGGTGCTTCCTCTATTGGGTACTTGTATCCTTTCTGGTGGTTCTCTGTCTGTACAGCCACCCGTTGTATCCTGGAGCCATTGACCGTCCCTCGCCCGGTGCTGCCTCCCTCATCTTCCTTCCACCTGCTGGGAACCGGAACCAGGAACTCTCTTCATCAAATGCTCTCCGGTGCATGGGATTCTTACAGAGACACATTTGCAGCATGAGCAACAGAATCCCTTTCATCCTGTGTTTTTTCTTGTTTTCGATTAGAAAGTTCCACCAGTTGTAAATGCTCTGATGTTTTCTCATTCCATCTGCAACTCTCGCTATGAGCAGTGGGAAAGCAGCAGCAAGCTGCTCACACTTGATCCGAGCCCAAATCTATCTATCCAAGTCGACATCCAGCTTCGCTGCTCATGACTTCAAAATCATCCTCCAGGAATTTAGACATAGCATGAGAGTTCTTCCATACCCCTCAATAAGGGTACCCCCAACCATCACAATGATTGAATCATACTGAATCTTTTCGTGGAAAGTTGCTAATCCGTTTATGCCTCCTGAAAAAGGGTTTGGACCCAAAAAATCAATCCTAAGTACAGCGTCACGATGTAGTTGGAGCACCAGGGGTGGTAAACCATTTGTGGACAACCCAAAATGCGGAAAAAGCACGCTTAACTTGGCACTAATCAGAATGCAATCGATCGCTTTGGATCTAGCCTTTGAATAGGCTGGAATTCACTCGCATCGATGAGCAAATCTAAACTCGCACTGGTAGTCTTCTTCTGGTAGATCACGGGGAGAGGTGGAAAGTCATCAATTGTGTGGAAGCAATGGGAAAGGAGATATCTCTGTTCATGTTGACCAATAATGGTCATCAAGATTCTCATCATCAATGGCGAGAATGCTGCCAACCACTATGAAACACTAGTTGATAATCTATTAATCGCACATGACTCATACTATCCAAGAATCACTCGTCGTTATCAACACTACTAATTACTCATCATTGCAAGGTCACAACCCCAAACGTTAGGTGGCTTCAGATTCGCGATTTGACAAGCGATTGTTATGCCTCCCATTGGTCGTTTCCCAAACGCTATGTTCACCAACTCATAGCTGACATAAGTTGATCATTCTTGTCTATCATCCCTCATAATCACCTCATCAGCCTGATGAATTCTCAGATTCTCCCTCATCATTCCCTCATAATCCCCTTGATGGTTGTTTATCTTTGAAATCACCAAGCATTAAGTATCAAACTATCCCTCATTCTCCCTTAAGTATCACTATCCCTGATGATGCTGGCAGCTGATCCTTAAGTAGAACTATCCCTCTCCCTTACAATCACCAAGCATTCACCAGCTGCCTGATACCAGTGCCAGCATCCGCGGACAGTACGCACCTCTGGCGCCAGGCATAGAACTGCTCCTGATGGTGGCTAACCATGCTTGGCGATGGCAGTACGTAAAATGGATAGTAATGGCTATATAATCCATTTATGGTTATATAATCCATAACATAATTGCTAATTACAATTATATAATGGTTATATAGTGGCTATTTGATGGTTATATATAATGGTCCAACAGTAATTAAAATGGTGAATAGTGCTGACTTCATATGAAGTAATCATGTTTGATAACCATTGATAGGGATGATCATCATTGTTGCCATTGTTTGCGAACCACTCTTCTCCATTGTAGCTACCTCACGATGAATTGTGAGTGGAGAACAGTGGTTGCTGGATATTGGTGGAGCCGACGCTGCCCGCTTGAACCTCCGAGAAACATCCACTGCTACCCAGGGAATGTGTTGGTAAGCGAGCAAGTTGAATCACAGACTTGCTGATGGTTCATGACGCTTACGTGGCTGGCTACATATGGTTTCAGATATTCAACTGATCATTGTTGATGGTTACTGACTGTTAATAATGGATGGCTGACAGTGATGAATATTGGCAATGATATGGGTCAATGATTAAAAAATACTATGTGTAGCCATCATTAGAGTCAACACAAGCTGAAACTGGTGGATACGTGTCACTGATCCTACAATAACTTCCTGCTTAATAATAATGATTGATTAAGAATGGTTGATCTATTCAAATGCTAAGAGCAACATTCCCAAGACCGATGACGGCAATGGAAGAAAACAGCGTAGCTGTTTATCTGACAACCGTTGCTTTGTCAGTTACTGTCATATATTCCGTGGTTGACGTTGCTTGGCAATCACCTGGCATTTGTTGTCGCTTGGTGAACAGGAAACACTAAATTCAAAATTGGTTTCTGAAGATAGGGACCCTAAATCATCCAACTTTGAGCATTTACAGTAAGCCAAGTTCAATGCCAACTGGCTCGCTTCCACAAGCCAAGTGGGTCTTTGGGGTTTGGAGCAAGCTCGTTCCCAAGAGCAGCTGTTTTAGCTCAACAAAGGGGTGAGCCATGGATTCCTCTGACTCCTCGGATGTGGAAGTACTGTACTTAATCAACCATTTGAGCAGATTTTAGGGGTTCCATATTTTGGGAAAACCCCATATGCATTCAGTAACCAGATTAAGGAATGCGACCGAAAATCACGCTGCCGCACGGTTGGTCTTTAGTAATCCGTGTCAAAACCGAAACGAATAGCCGTCAGATGCTGGTTCCTGGTTGCCTCTTTGCTTGGTTGCTTGGCCATTTGCTTGGCACACTCCAGCCTGCTTGCTTAGTCACTTGCTTGTTTAGTCACTTGGCAGTGGGTCAGTTCACCCTGTACCCCTGGTTCCCCTATCATTAACCATAGTTTTCCCTATGAAAAAGTTGGAAAACTTATCCCTCATTATTGGTTGGTTAAAGCCTTGACCCAGCTCGTCACTTGCAACAGTGTGGTGTCCTATGTTTCCTAGTAGCTCCTGGTATATCCCCAAGAATCTTGTTGGATGTTGTTGTTTGTTATCCCCTAGCCATAAACCCCCCGTGTTGTTGGTTGGTCAACTGCTTGACCCATAGCTCCTGGTACACTCCTGGTTGGCTTGACGAACCCTTCATGCGCACCGCCATGGACCCATGAACTCAGCGCCTCAATCATTTCCATCCAGGCCGTCACCGTGGTGTACCTACACCATGACGTCAAACCGTTGAAATGGAGGCAGAACCAGGTGGAACAGAGTGGTTGGTAAGGATTCATGATGCTTAGAAGGCTCAGTTTGTAGCTAGTAGTGGCTACAAGTAACTAGTGGTTGATTAGCAATCAATGAGTCGTGTAAAACAGCACAATCTCGAACTTTCTGATATGAAAAACTTGCATTTCAAGCCATCCACTATAGCGACGAAAAAAAGAGTCGACTGGTTCTTTCGTTGGCATGCGTAGCATGCTGAAGAATACCGACCCGGGCAGATACAAACGCATTCGTCTTAGACAGTCAGATGTTTGCTCTCCCACTTAAGCCTTTTGGGCCAAAGCAAGGCTTCTTCCAGAACCGGAAACTCAAGAAAGGGTAGGCTTATCTGCTAGACTGGTGGCACTTGTTGGTGGCTGAACAAGACCTATGAAAAAATTCCTGGTCAACCAACCGAACCCATTTGTTTAATAAGGAGGAAAATATAAAGTGTTTGAAACTACCAGCCAGTAACCTGTCCCAAGATTGTTAGAAGCATCAATTTTAGCTACAAGACCACCTAAGGACAGGTCCAAATGTGCCCAAGCTGGAGTTAAATGGAGCAAGACCCAAAGACACTGACACTTCTAAGGATTTGCACCGAGGCTGCCAACATTCAGCCTGGATTCCGACACCGGAAGTGTGGGCATTGGAGGGCAGCACTCCAATTTGCTAGAAAGGCACACCCTTGCTAGATATCCACAGTAGATTTTGTAATTATACATACTGAAAAAGCACAATACACCAATTGCGTTCATGGCCCCAATAGCAACTGAAAACACACGTCTAAATGACACATTTATGGAAATACATCTGAGCAGCTTGAATGTCGCCTATTGATGGTTGGTTGGACTGCGGGGGATTCCCATCGTAGCCCGCTATAGCTGATAGCTCTGTACTGGTTCTATGGTTTATCAGCCATAGCTGTATGATTCTACCGGTGAACATTGATCCCAACGATAGTATGTCGAGCTGAGAGAAAGCAATCGGCTCTATCTGATACCAGCCCAGCCAGCCCTATTGTTAGAAGGCGTCAGAACCAGCGCAAACAAGGATAGGAAGCATCATCAACCTGGAGGAACCATCATGAACCGCTTCAGCCGAATTGATCATTAAACAACATCATAAACTACTGTACTATAAATATAGATATGATGATATCAGCTTTACAATCAAGCAGTGACATGATAATCCGACTACTACGATTCATGGTTTCCCTTATCCAAAATAAATAAACCATCATTGACCTGTGAATGGCTCATGATCAAGCAATATCAAACAATCCTCCCTCCAACTAACCAAAGATCACCCTGTCGTGGTTCCCGGCTGCTAAACGGCATGAATTAAATCATGATACACCATCGTGGATCAACAAATTGACCACCAAAAAAACAATCTTTGCCTGGGCCCCATCATCATCATCATCATCATCATCATCATCATCATCATCATCATCATCATCATCATCATCATCAACCCCTTTATTCCCTAGTATTGCTGCTCATTCTCCCCTATAATTCACCCTGAATAAACCACTGGTTGGTCATCATCCAATGGTTCACCACCGCGGCCGGGCTCCGGCAATGGCGTGGCCCCCGGTGCCTGTACTCGCAGAAGGCCAGCAGCGCAACGAAGACCCAGGTGCCGATGCCCAGGCCCTGTGGAGCTGGCAGGCGCTAGGAGCGGAGCAATGGGTGACGTGTTCGATCAACAACTGGACCCTAAACAGCACATGTTCAGAAATCCAGTTGTTGAAGATTTCTTTGATAATGTGTTGTTGAAGTCCAGTTGTTGATAACTTGTATTTGGTTGCTGGAGACTTCTTTGATAATGTGTTTTTTGATGTTTAAAATGAGGTTTAAGATAAGATGATGTTTGTTGTCTAAGATGATGTCAAATTCATTCTCATGTTTGATGATGCTTTTTGCTTTTGATTTATCTACTTGTTGAGTAGTGACCACAAATTATGCACTAGCCCTTCCAACTGGTTAGCCAGTGATTTCGGTACACGTTAGCAACCTTGGTCGCGCAGGAGCCCACCGTCCTGCCCCAAACACCCCATGTCCTGAAGCAAAGCTCCCCAGTTCAATCGAGGACCTGCCATGAGCTTGGGCTTGGCTACAGGGTGTTGCGACGATAACCAGGGCGTGGGGCTTGCTCTTGACACATCTTGACATCAAACCTGAAAAATGATCCAGTTGCCATCTGAGAAGCTTCGGCAGGTCCATCCACTTCACCTGGGGATATCGGGTACGACATTTAATTTAGACCGTTTTTCATGGCAGTAGGTTTGCATACGAGTTGAATTGTTTGTTTTACTCTAAAGGATGTCTTCCGACCTCGTTTCACCAGCTATAATCATGCCTTTCACAGCAAAAAACAGGTGTTTTGAATACTATTTAGTCACTTTTTCCAATAGTGAAGCGTTTGCTCATGTTGCCAACTCCAGCTCTGTATTTCATGAAGCTCCCCCTAACATCAAGATCACGGTCCATTGGGTTCGAAGTGGTATGCACTGGCAGATTTTTCGCAACGAAGCAGCTGGGATAGACCTACGAACAGCATCCCCGGTGGAACAACAACGCGCCTTTGTTCAGCTTGAAATCCTCCTCCATCTCCCGGTATTGCGTGAGATGTTGCTGGTACTGTTCCAGGTAGTACCGCCTGCCGAGTCAACGAAACTTGAGAAAATGTTCACCTCGAATGTATTTTCAGCTACATTTGATTGGTTTGCTAGTGGATCATTAATGTTCACTTCATCATTGAGTTGCATACTATCGCTTAGTTGGCCAGTCGTCAAGTCGGTGTTCGACTTCTCTTGTCGCGCAACCAACTGCAGGACCTTTCCAGTGGCTCGGGTGGGCCAAGGAAAACATCACAGGTTTGGGGCCTCAAATGGCGAGGCTTTGACACGACAAATGGTCCACTACTGGAGCCAAAGAAAACAACATAGCTTCTCCCATGATAGCGATGATGCTTGATCAGCAATCATGATGCTACCAGTACCCACTGCATAAAACAATGATAGCAACATGTAACTACTCATTGTCACAATCACGTTCACACTGATTGTTCGACTTGAACCATTATAACCATGGCATGCCCTACTACCATCTGGTTTCACCACTCCCTGTAGCTCTAAATCGCTCCCCCTTTAAGCTGGGATTGAACGGGATACCCCTGGCGACCCTCATCGCTCCCTGACAATCACCAGCCAGCCATGGCGTCGCTAGAACCAATCCCCACCTCTTTGGCTCAGAGGTAAACTGCCCGAGCCCAGGCACATGCGCAAGATCCTTTCAAAAGGCTTGGCAATCTGATCGAAATGATGAACATCTTGATGAAAATCTTGATTTTGTTAGATTTAGCCTGGCAATTTGATGAAATGATCAAATTATCAGGCTAAATCTAACAAAAGGCTTGGCGATCTTTTCAATTTGTTAGACACACATGACTAGTCTGATGAACATTCTGATCGATTCTAATTACCCTAATAAAAAAAAAAGATGCATAACCATCTCGATAAGCTTTCTCTACCAGTGAATGCCACAACTATCATCCTGTGCGATATTTCTTTCTTCAAAACTTCCCAAAGTACTTGGGACAACATCTCATTGGTGGTTTCAACCCCTGTAAAAAAAATCAGTGAACCAACCAACCTTTATTGATACTAGGGAAATAAAAAATGTTGAACAAACCACCAATCAAACATTCCAGCCTTGGACAACATTCCAGCAGCCGTGCCTGTAATGCGAGTAGTGAGGGCTGTCTTTGGGCACCGGGATGTTCTCGATCTGTTCCTGCACCTGCCACCAGCCAGCCCAGGCAGTTGGGGTCATTTCTACCTAGGAGGTGAACTACCCCAAGTTATCCAAGTTATTGCTTATGGCGGGTTAGTGGCATCAATTGCAGAATGTCAGAATATATCGGAATTATGTAGCTGGCATTGGGTAGTATGGCTGGTTGGGGCCCCATATTACAAAGTCAGGGGCCCACATTGCCTCACTTGATACTGACAGCTGATGGGCACCCTGAAGTTTCCCGGGTATCCGGAGCTTCTAAAATGATCTGGTCCCTTGTATGTGTGTTGAGTAGTTCGTTCATCAGCAACATAGACGTACGAGTGTCTCAACAAGTACAACTGCTTGGATTATCTGAAACGAGCTTAGTTCATGCTAGTTCTCTGAAATAGAACTCCACGAAATAACCTGAAGCGATAAGGTGTTAACATGTCCATGATGGGAAAGCCCCGCCTGTTGGTAGAAGATCTCAGGTGAAACCATGGGAATCTGCGGGGTGGAATACGCCGCATACCTCGGTGACGCAGCTCGAGCTGGACGCGATCCTGGCTGCGGCTCTCAGGTCATAGGGCTGCCCCCAGTTTTCATCCTTGGTTAAGCGGCCATGGGTCAAGCAGTTAATCAACCAACGTTCATGGGGGATTTCCACCAACAGTAATAGGGAAAGCAATGGTTAACAGGGGGGGAACCAGGGGTACGGGTTTTTGACCCACTGCCAAGTAGCGTCTGGTAAACTAGCATGGCAATGGAATCTTCCACATTTTTTCGAGAAAAACTGTGGGTAATCACCCATGAATGGTGGATTTTCCATTGCCATGTTAGTTTACCAGAGGGTATTCATAGGAACAAATCAACCATTTTTTGGGGGCGCCCTATTTTGAGAAACACCTGTATCAGTCCTATCAAAGGACAACGCACGGACAGAGATCTCACGGTGGCGAACTAGGCCAACTTTCGCCATGGCCACTGGGCTGCCAACCAACAGGGGACTTGCTTCACCGGCGAAGATGCTACACTGGGACGCCCCACAAGAAACAGGCCAAGGCCCACAGCACCATTCCGACCTGGCAGACCACTGACCACCAGAAAACATGCGCCCGTTTTTTCATCCCCATTTTCTTGCGCTTGCCCTGGAAAACTGAAGGGATGATATTCCATGACTAGCTGAATCTACCAAAGGAACCTCGTTCATGGCCTTTGCACCAAACATAGCACAAGTCAACTGAGAATCGTCGTTAGTCACCATGGACTAGAGGTACAACCATCAGTGTGTAGGTCAAACTGATGATATAACCTTCTATAAGTATACAATATATATATATATATATCGTTGACTGTGGCTCATGTAGATTATAGTCAAACAACTGCGGACATGACTACTATGCATATGACTCACAATCAATGGTAGGTAGCTCTTTTACCTATACTTGTAGTGAAGGTTATTTCAGTCTTGAATTAACTTCTTGGCCTTTGGTCAAGATGCCAAGCTCATTCAGAGTACTCCGACACCATGCGCCAATGGAGGTGCCCCGCCAGTGAGTACGTTCTGGCTTGGTCGTAGCCATCCCATCTCCTTAGCATTATACGCAGCAGCTCTAGGCCGGATACTTCATCAACAATCAACTTTATTCATCCCGCTTAGATATAGCATGAAAGTTGATAGATATATCATCTAAAGCTTGATATACAGCTTTCATAGCTATATATCATCCATATCTATAACATTCTATAGCTTGCTCTTATAGCTTGGTCATTCAAACAAATCGCAAGTTGACAGCACCATTCCAAGTTCATTAAGTCACCAACCACCCCATACTCACCATCCCCTACCACCACCACCCATGGTTGCCTTGCCAACCCCAGGTCCCACCAACCTCCATGGACCGCCGCCTACGCCTTCCCCAGCCACCGGCGTCCGCACCAGCACGGGTCCGAGACTGCCAGGCGTGGTGAAGAACTGACGCCAGGTCTGAGAGCCTTTCGTTGCAGCGAGCTGTCAGATGGCAGCCAGGTGGGGTGGGTTGGGTTGGGTTGGTTGGGTTGCTTCATGATGGCGAAGGATGGCTCAAATGATCATGGTGATACTGATCGTTAATCGATGTGTTTCAGAAAAAACACCGTTTTTGGAAGCGGATCCGATATTTATTTTTGTGTTCGGACAGTGTAGCTGTATATCCAGTCAGTTTTTGTCAGGTGTAATCCCTCACCATCATTCATTCTTCCACATCACGAGAAAACAATGCACAGTATCAATTAGACTATAACTTACAGACACGTTGATTTGGACGATACTTAAGTAGCGTTCGTTCCAAAATGTACCAAAAGCCCTAGAGAGAGAAAGCGGAATTCCGTTCATGAACAAAGCATTCCTTGAAAGCGTTCAATCATCCTGCCGGTAAAGCGGAAGCAATGAGATATCATGTTCAAGAGGGTCCACTCCCCTCCTGATTGAAGTCTGATGGCCTAGCATTGCTTCAAAGAATCGGCCCTTTACTCCGAACAAGATTCCCATAATGCCTTGTTCCAAACTCAGAATAATCAAACATGTATGTCCAAACATCGTTGGTACGACACTGAACGAGCTATCTGTTCAAGCACACATAATTTTGCGTGCCCACATATGCCTATGCCTGCATAACAAAGGTTCCATCTGAAAAAAGGAGGATTCGTGATCTAAACACTAACTCACCACGCCCTTGCCATGCAGGATTCGAGTTTGAAATCAACTGATGGGCTGCTTGATACTCAGAAAAATGAAGATGCACAGGTTTTTTAGAAATTGTAGATGTAAAAGACAGAAATGACGATCTTGAAGTTGCTGGTGTAGCAAGAAGTGGTTACAAGTGATACATAGTACTATGTAAAATTTGATCACATATATTTAAGCAGAAAGTATATTGCTTAACAAATGCATTTTGGATTCCGCATGTTGGATACAAAACATTCGAAGAACAACTCCAACTTTAACACCCGGGCTGCCCCACTGCCCGAGCATCTCAAGCAGGCCGTCAGGCCGAGCCTTTGCAACTGGTCAGCGGAATGTTCTGCACTTCCTCCGAACTACTTTGTTGCACCTGCGCTTACGGCATGGCTGGCCCATGACATCATGACAGCATCTGACCAACATCCGATGGCTGACCAATATCCTGATAATTAATGCCACCACCATGAACCATAATAATATAACCATTCAACCATCCAGTCATCATGCCAGCCTCATGTTTGCTTTTCAATGACATATCATTGAACTTTCACTGACCACTATCAACATCACTGCTTGGTGGTTTCAGTCGTCTTGAAAAATATCAGTCAACCAAGTATTCAGTGCTACTGGGGAAAATTAAATGTGTCAATCAAACCACTAGCCAGATCTTACCAACATCTATCATCCAAAATTAGTTCTTTATAGCAATACACCATTCATTGCATCGAGGTCCCTTACATTCTGAGAGACCGCCTAATTTTCAAAATAGACATTCCCCTGGTTTCCTTTCAAAAAGCCATATTTTGTTGGTTGTTTCTGCTTCATCTATCATCAGTTTCACATCATATCGAGCTTTCTCAGAATCGGGGTACATCCAGATCCTCCAAGATCCGTTGCCACCATATCAACATCTATCATCCAAAACCATATCCAACCACCAGCAAGATCATATCAACATCTATCATCCACCAAGCCCACCGTTTCACCACCACCCCACCATTCGATGAATCGAACCGCGACCCGCGCACCCAAGTGGCGAACTGCGCAGCAGCGATTCCCACGGGGATTTCATTCTCAGGTGCCTTCATGGGCCGCGACAACGAAACAGGGTCACAAATGGGTTAATCATGGGGGGTTGTGGCAGTTAGCAGTGGTTGATTGTAGGGTTTATAGTGCTCAGTACTGGTTAATCTTAGGATTTTTAGTGGTTGCTAAAGGTTGATTGTAGGTTTATTAACCAAGCTTTGGGGGGCCCAACTTGTCAGTTTACAACCAGCTGCTGATTATTGATGGTTGATGGCAGTTGACAGTGGTTGATTGTAGGGTTTATAGCGCTCAGTAGTGCTTAAGCTTAGGATAGATGATGACCAATCATGATTCCTGTGATTGATCCGTCTGATCCCCAAGTCGAAGCTTTGTGCAAGTCGATGGAAGCACATGTGCGCTTGCTTGAAAGGCAACAGCAAGCGACCCTGCGTAAACACCAACAGATGGAATACCAGCGTAATCACAACAAAGTGTTCCGAGATGTTCGTGAAGATAGACCTGCCCCAGTTGAATCACTGTTGATCAAGGTTCAGATGAAGGTGGTAGAGGTAGTTGATGCTGGCTCGGTGGTGGTTGATACCTTGCATGGAGTCAAGGAAGATGACCCGTTGCTTGGAGATGAGCACCCGCTGTACATTGAAGTGATGTCAGAAAATCAGATATGGTTTCGGGACCCGCACACCCTGGAAGAGGGCCAAACCTTGGTGCAACACGAACCAATCGGTGCATTGCATAAGATGTTTGACATGTTTCGCACAGAATGGAGAAGGAGGTGGGATAAACACAGGGATTGGGAAGATTCGCAGTGGACAACGTTGGTCGAATTTGCTACTGCTGCCCTGCCTTCGGTTCCAATGCATCTTGAACCAATTGGTGCCGATTTATGGAAAGATACCCTTCGCAGGAAACCCAGTAAAGCAGCCACGGGAATGGACGGGGTGTCCAGGCTTGATTTGTTACGACTTCCTACGAGAGATCAGGAACAGCTGATTGCGTTGGTTGATGAAGTGGAGGTATCTGGCCATTGGCCGGAGCAGATCTACCATGGAGCCGTTCACAGCCTCCGCAAGACAGAACAAGCTGCGTCGGTCGATGCCTTTCGACCTATCACTGTGCTTCCAGTGGCATATCGGACCTGGGCCTCGATCAGAGGCAAAGAGCTGTTGCAACATCTTGGGAAGATGGTACCAGGGACCCTCTGTGGGAATGTTGAAAATAGATCGGCCACGGATATGTGGTATGAAATCCAACTTAGCGTCGAAATGGCACTTGTTGATGACCATACGTTGGTTGGAGGCATCATGGACATCACCAAGGCATTCAATTGCCTCCCAAGGTATCCATTGATGGCCATTGCCCAACACCTTGGCATAGATCAACGAATATTAGCCCCGTGGAAAACCATGCTTAGTCAACTACAACGACACTTCGTTGTGAGAAGTGCCTACGGCCCGGGGGTGACAGCTGTCACCGGATACGCTGAGGGGTGCTGTCTCAGCGTCTCGGCTATGATGTTGGTTAACTTGGTGATGCATTCGTTTATGAGCCTAGCAACACCACATATCAAAATGTGGTCGTTCGTGGACAATTGGGAGATGATAGCTAGCTCAGCAGACCAACTCAACTTTGCCATTGAAAAACTGGAAAAGTTCGCATCGCTCATGGACATTCAACTGGATCAAAGGAAGTCAATGGTCTGGGCCGTCACATCCAGTGACCGACATGAGTTGAAGGAAGGGGCCATTCAACTGGTCCGCAATGTCAGGGATCTTGGGGGGCACCTTCAGTTCACACGTCAGTTGACTAACAGTACGTTGGCCAAGAAATGTCGTGCACTAGGTCCCACCTGGGCTCGCCTCACTCGAAGCATGGCACCCAAACGGTTGAAGCTGCGGATCATTCGATGTAAGGCCTGGCCTAATGCTCTGCATGCTAGCCCTGGTGTCCATGTTGCTGATCATTTGCTCACTGAGTTACGGGGACCTGCTATGAAAAGTTTGGGACTTGCCAAACCTGGAGCCAATTCAAGGTTGTACCTGAGCCTAGTTGTTCACCCTTGTCATGACCCGGAGGGGTATGTGCTCATGCAATGTGTCCGAACACTTCGCCGATGCACTAACTCCACCATTGCAGGGGCATATTTCAGTAGCATAGCACAAGTTCCATACCGCAAACGAGTGCCGGGGCCTACTGGGGTCCTTACTGAAAGGCTTGAACTTCTCGGATGGGCGTGGGTCGATGCCTGTGTTTGGGTTGATCAATTTGGTGCTTTGGTTGACCTCTTTGCTACCCCGATCCAAGAACTCACACAGAGAGTGCTTGAAGCGTTTCAGCAGAGGGTAGGGCAACGCATGTGCTTTCGGGAAGGTTTTCAAGGATTGGAGAACGTTGATGCTGCAGCCACCAGTGGCATCGTGAAAAAGTTGCCAGAACCAGATCGAGGGCTCATCCGATCCTTGCATAGTGGAAACTTCATTACCGGTGATCAAACGGGGCGTGCCCACCAAACAGAAGAGGAATCTTGGAAGTGCAAATTTTGTGGCTCAAGAGACAGTTCGAAACATCGACACTGGGAATGTGATGAAACTGCATGGTCCAGGCAGCAGCTGTCGGTAGCTGCGCAGGAATGGATTGGGAGTCAACCCCCTTGTGTTGTTGAACGTGGATGGCTGTTGCTGCCCCAAGCCATTGCAGAGTTTCGTCAACAGGTGGACCAACTGCCGGATACCACTGGTGATTTCATGAACATTCCGTGCTCTGACCAGAGGATCTATGCATTCACAGATGGATCGGGACGCTGTCCAACAGTGGCCCCTGTCCGCCTTGTTGCATGGGCATGTGTTATGAGTGATGGTGTTGGCTCGGAGCTGTTTCAAGTTATGGCAAGAGGTGGAGTCCCTGGTCGATGGCAGACAGTTGTCAGGGCCGAAGCATGTGCGGTGATCAGTGCATGTAAGTTTGCCATTAGTGAGGGTCGGCCACTTACCATCTTTAGCGATAGTGATGTTGTGGTCAAGAAGATCCGAAAACTCCGTCAAGGTTGGGATCCTACTCCATTGTGCCCTGATCATGACTTGTGGGAGGTTGCTGCGACCTTGCTCCGTCAATTACCCATGGGATTTCAGTGCATTCATGTTCACTCTCACCAAAACCGGAGTGAGCTGCCAGAAGCAGAGCAATGGGTGTGCCTTGGAAATGCAGCAGCTGATGTCGCAGCGGAAGAGGCCTTTGAGTTTCTTCCGCCACAGCTCAGAGCTTCACATGCAGCCGCGCAGGCTGCTCACCGAACTTCTGTCGAGGCTTTCCATGAGATGTTGCTTCATTTTGTTCGGGTAGGCAATCAATCCTTGCATACCCAAGCCAACCATGATGAACACAAACCACGTCGAGAAGTGCTGTCCGAGCATTTCACACATGAAGAACTGCATCCGTCCACAATCGTCGAATGCATCCGGTCCAAGGTTCCAGCCTACATGCAGATCCGGCAACTCTCCGAATGGATGAGTTGGTTCCAATCCCTCGAGGCTCCCCAAGCTCAGGTGCGACTTGTCAGTTGGGTGGAGTTGATGTTTCATTTCCAAGCCACTACCGGTTGTGTTGGGATGAAGTGTGATAAAGGCACCACAGGGAACCGGAGGGAATGGGTCTCCATCACGGGCAATGAAGTCCAGGACACAGCCAAATTGTCCAACAGTTTCAGCCAGTTTGGGTGGAACATGATTCGGTTGTGGGATAAAAGTTGGAGGGTTATTCATGCTCGTCCCCTCAATCACCGGATTCAGTTTTGGACCAGTTGTATCCCTATTCGGGTGGCTGATGCTTTTGATGAGGTTATCCATGATCATTTCAGGGCTTCCTCAACCGGGTCAGTTCGATCCTCGAAGGCTTTGGCGGCGATGCCATTAGCTATCCCAGCATAGCTTGTTTCTTTGTCCGTAGTTTCCGCTTCGGCCGCTGCTATGGATCTTTGCAAAAGAGTGACAAAAGAGTGACTACTAATGGTTGATTGTAGGGTTAACACTGGTCAATAACGGAGCTAATGCTAATTGCAGCAATTCATTATGGTCAATAACCGTGAACAATGGTGCATGATAGGTTTAGTGGTGATGATTGCATTGTTGACGATGGGGTTAGTACAGGTTGATTCATGGTCACTATACTAGGATGTGCTGATTGCCCATGATATGTGGCTACAG
>VSDK01023381.1:289289-296153 GCA_009767595.1 Symbiodinium kawagutii
AGTATCACTGCTTTTTCTGCTCGGAAATCATGGGCTACAGGTCCAACTCCATCGCAACCAACCGGCACTATGGAGCAAAACCCCTGTGGATCAATCTGGGAGATCAGAATTGTTCAAGGAAAAAAATGTTTTGTAATTGAAAAATGTGATGAAGGGCCATGCTCATTATACAACAACATGTACTTGCGGTATTCTGGGATCCATAATCCCATGCCATGTTGCTGGAGACAACTTCAGTTGGAACACCATCTGTTCAAACCCCACCGTTGGAATTTCACCTGCATCAGTTCAAAAGACTGAAAGTTTCCCACCATCCCCTAGCTACTGATTCAACATCTGATCTTCGATTTCCGCTGTGGATCCATTGCTTGGGTTTACAAAATCGACCAAACAAACCCACCAAATTAACAAATATCAGGCTCCTCACATCGTAGAATTTCCGTACTACACTATCATCCCCTATGCTTCCAGTTACTATGAAATAGTAGGTAACCAGTTCTGGTTACTGGGGTTGGTTACCTACTTAACGGGTTGCGCAGCAGGATCCTGTTGCAACCACAACCATCGGTGAGACAGGCCCATCCAGGGAGGGGAAAATGACCTGGCACCCATCACTTTCAAATGGGACGTTGGTGCCTCACTGCTGCTGAATGCACCCACTTTTTCACCAGCGCTGGAACAATGGTTAATAACTGATAAGTCACCAGCCAATCAAACAGAAACAAAAACATGCAAATTTGGTTGATCGCAAATGGTTAATTAACCTGTTGGTGCAAACAAACAACCTAAAGTAACCACCTATCTGGCTATGCGGCGCAACCAGCCATCCACAAAATATTCGTCAGCTGGCGCCTGGCCGCCATGCGCGGTTCCTTCTTGTCGGCCAAGAAGGGAGCGAGATGCACCTGCGTTCCGACCAGCCGACCAGCACGATCAAGTACCATATGGGGGGGGTTCTCAAAATGGGAGTACCCATAAATCATCCAACCTTAGTCATTATAGTAAATAAACCAACCATTTTTTGGGGCTCCCTATTTTGAGAAACACCCATATGGGGGGGTTCTCAAAATAGGGGACCTGAAAATTAGCTGATTTAGAACCGTGCTCACAATAGTACTGATAATGGTTAATAATGGTTAATGATGGTTAATTTAGATCTATTAGTACTAATAATGGTTAATCATAGATGATTTGGGGGCACCACTATTTTAGGAAGCACCCATATTAGAACATGGATCTACAATGCAATGACTATGTGGCTGTTGTTGGTTTCTGGACTTGTCGTTTTGATTAAGCCGTCTTAGCTGCTGGTGGCCATCCATCATAATGCTGATGGTACCGTTGTGGGTGCACCCCTTCAGGACGCTTGGAAGTTGCAGGCAGGTTGCCTTGAAGATGGGCAACGATGTGGTTGTAACTACCCAGCGATACATCAATGAATTAGGACAGCTCGACAGGTCATGCTGTAAATATAATGGCGTGGGTCAAAACCATGTACCCCTGGTGAACATATCCCGAATGATCAAACTAGTCTTTGATGGGATGTTCATCTACCAGGTAGATGTAATCATATATCAATAGCATATCAACGAGCATGAACAATGAATATGAATAATTAGCTATTAATATATGGCCAGATATCTTAGATAATCATCATCATTACCATTACTATCAATCATATATCATATATATCATAGTCATAATAGCCATTATTCATGCTCAAGTTTCCTATGACATGCCTAGAATTCGAAACGAAAGCCTTTGATGTTTTTGGTGGATGGTATCCAACTTTCTTACTGTGCAGTTGCTACCCACAGGGCCTATCTGGATCGGGCAAGCATCAGTACTATGATCCGAACATGCGAACATGTTGTTTTGAGAAGTCAATGAGGCAAGGCAATTCCCAACATGGCCGTGGGATGCCGTGGGTCAGTACCCGGTACCCCGGGCCGTGAAGATCCCCAAATGACCAACCTAGTCATTGTTGGGTCGTTCATCACAAACCGGAAACCACCCATCGGCACTTGTTGTTTGTGGCATCCATAACCAACGGCAGTCTTTGGATTATAGTCACCGCTCCCGGCTTACCAGGTACTACTGCTATAGGGGTACACCAGTTTTGGACTAATTAACCCGTATAGAGCCATCCTACGATAGTCTTAAAGGCTGATGATAGATGGTTTAGCGATATATCCTCCCGCTGATCAGGCTGATCAAGGTTGATATTGAGTGGTTTTTGAATTATTGATGTTACTAGTCTGGGATCACAACCTACCGTCAGTTTGGGACATGCCCGAAGGAGATCAAGGATAGCGGAAGATCAACCTGAGATAGCCGGTCCCCCTGGATGTGAACCCATTCAAACCACCAACAAGATTGTCCTATTAAGATGTACCCAATCATGTTTCATACGGCATTTCGAACAGACCATTGCCAAATCATGTGCATTTCATTCCATTACGATATTCATTGTTCACCATCCATTTCATCACTATTTATTCCATCATATTCAAGGTCAATAATTTTAGCATCAACACCAATGAACCACCAACCCCTCCACGCGTTGGCCGCTGTGCTTTCCCAATGCGATTCAAACTTCGATCTGACCCTGGTATGCCACAATGCACCATGGTGATGCACCCGTGTATGCTGCCCCTGCGTTCTCGTGAAATATTGCCAGCAACAGCTTCGATCAGCAAGCAAACAATGTCAAAGGAGCCTTCATCAAATGGAACAGCAAAGGGCGACACACCATTGTGTGTCCTGGCCTGATCCTTACTTCAACGTGACCTCAAGCAAATGCAATCCAAAATGGTGACGCACCAGTGGTTGTCGTGGCCTGGTTCTTGTCAGCACCAGCTTCAATCAGCAAGCGAATGATTTCAAAGTGGCCTTTGTTAGATGCAATCAACAATGGGGACACACCACTGGTTGTCGTGGCCTGGTTCTTGTCGGCACCAGCTTCGATCAGCAAGCGAACGATTTCAAGGTGGCCTTTACGAGATGCAATCCACAATGGTGACGCACCAGTGTCTGTCGTGGCCTGGTTCTTGTCGGCACCAGCTTCAATCAGCAAGCGAACGATTTCAAGGTGTCCTTTACGAGATGCAATCCACAACGGTGAAGCACCAGTGGTTGTTGTGGCCTGGTTCTTGTCAGCACCAACTTCAATCAGCAAGCGCGCTATTTCCAGGTGGCCTTTGCGAGATGCAATCACCAATGGTGAAGCACCATGGTCTGTCGCAGTCTGATTCTTGTCAGCACCAGCTATGATCAGCAATCGCACTACTTCGAGGTGGCCTCCAGCAGATGCAAGGCACAATGGTGACGCACCCGTGGTTGTCGCGGTCTGGTTCTTGTCAGCACCAGCTATGATCAGCAAGCGCACTACTTCAAGGTGGCCTCGATCAGATGCAAGGCACAACGGTGTCATCCCTCGGCTGTCGGTTGCATTCTTCTCTGAATCTGCTTCAAGCAACAGCTGCACGGGTTTGAGATGCCCATTTTTTGCAGCATGGTGCAGGGGCCTCTTGCCTTGTTCATCGCTCACTTCAGGATTGATGGGTCGTTGCAACAAGTCTTCAAGCGCATCTGCCCTGTTGTCTCTGCATGCGGACATGATCTCTTGGCAAGCGGAGCCCCCCTCAGTCTGCTCAAATTCCAAGATGACCAATTGAATCTTCAGAGGACGCAAGGCTGCCAAAACTTCATCATCTGGGATTACACGAGAACCATCTTCCACCAAGAGGCGTTGCCTAAATCTGGGAATGCCAAGCTGAATCTGCAAGAATTGCTTCACTACTTTTGCTGATTCGCCACCGAAGTCATTTGCCTTGCAGAAAGCCAGGGTCTCCCCAGAGATTGCAGAGCACACTTCCATGAAACAGTCCCTTTGAGGTCGTTGGGAATTGTTTGTGAGAAACTACGGATGGAAAATCTTGGGTCTGTTGATACTGAAGCTGAGACTGCTATTGCTGCTATTGCTGCCATCGTTCAGCGTTTGTTCTTGTCGCATTCTTGCTACAAGTAAGTATGTCTATTCATGTTTGCACTATAGTTGACATCCACACGAGCACGTCCATTGCCCTTGATGATTGTACAGCTGCATGACCCCATCCAAAGCATTTTGGGTTAGTTGACTGGTTGGTGGCTTCAAGTCCTGTGATACATATCAGGCAACCAACTTCTTGTTAATCATAACTAGGGCATTGAAAAAAAATAAACCACCAACCAGTTAATATTGACCTACAACCACATTGAGCAACCAAGCAACAAATCATTAGAATCACATTGAGCCGCTTCAAATAATAGAGCAACTGAGGTTGAGCCAGTGCTGAATACAGCTAGCTGCTTGCACTGCTGAACATTACGAAGACTGAACTCCGTTGGGGCACCTTTACTGATGGATGAAATAAGCAAAAAACAATACCTATGAATCATTGCTAAAAAAATGGTTGTAATTGTGATGATAATTGCTAAAACTAACCTGATAATAATGACAATTGCTCGTATTACCAGTGATAACTCTAAAACTATCTCTAGCTGCTGAAACCCCAGGTGGGACCTTTCAACCCCCTCCAGTGTGTCGAGTTGCGGTTCACCGCCATCATCCTCGAAAAAACTTCCCCGGTCTTGGCCGCCTTTGTTACGGCCACGATTCTAACCTTGGGGGTTCATAGTTGTTAAGAGTGGCGGCTAATGATGGTTGCTGATGGTCAATAGTGGTGGCACACTTATTTTTTGGGAAAACCTCCCAGTGAAATGTTTGGGTAACCACGAGTCCTGCTTATGGTGGATGGTTGATGGTCAGGAACCATAACAACCAGTTCTTGCAGGTATCAACAACGATGATGATGATGATGATGATGATGATGATGATGATGATGATGATCCCTTGCCAGTGTAGCACAGTTCCCAAGAGAACCCCCCACAAGTATAGCTCAACAAAACGTGGGGGTGAAAGCCCGAAAATAACGCATCAATTTATGAATATGTAGGCATAGAGATACTTGGAAATATCTATATATAGGCACGGCATGCATGTCCAAAGGCAAATATGTAACATTAACGTGCACGAGACACATGAGGATGTAAACAATGTATATACCAGTATATCTATATATGCACATACATGCTATGCAAATGGAGATCAATAGATGATTTAGATACAAGATGTACCAATATATGCAAATGTGAGAAATCCCCAGAGCTCTTCAAGCCGTTCGGAGTCAAGCTCATTGGACAGGGTGGTTTTTTGGAATAGGGTACCCCCAAGAATCCATGGTTCATTACTGCAAATAATTCCTAGTGGATGATTTAGGGAGTACCCGGAGTACCCCTATTTTGAGAAACCATCAGAGACAAAAAAAAAAAATATATATATATTTATAAAAACAACATGGTATTGTTTTTCCATGTAAGTCCTTTGCAAGCAACGACCCATGTCTCTATGTCATCAATCAAAGAACTTGGGACGAGCTGAGCTGTGCCCTGGAAGCCCTGGACGGCTGCCACGCACCCCTGGCCTCTGGCTGAGCGGTATGGCCACAGGAATATTCCACAACAATCTCTGGACCTCATGCGGAGCATGGTGATTCCTCTCCGGCAGTCCCTAAGCTGGTTGCGTGGACAATCCACCATTTAATATCATGGAATTTTGCCCATAAAATGATGATGGTCAGCTCTTCTGTTCGTTTGCCAAAGGGAAAGCTAGTTATGGTCAGTAAAACCTGGTAGTGGCTAGTGACAGTCAGGAACTAACCTGAGTCACTACTGTAGCGATAGTTAGTAGTGGTTCGTGATAGTCTCGGTTAATACTGATCTTTAATTGTCAGTGATTCTTGATCCCCATCATTAAATCTCTAGCGATGTTGAGATTTCATTCATGCTACATGGCAGCGGCTACGGATGGTTCGTACAGTAGTTGCTAATGATGGCTGCAGTTCATAATGCTTCATATTGGTTTTGGATGACGTCAATGATTGGGAATGGTTGATCATGGTTAGTCATGGGTTGATGATGTTTGATAGCAAATCATAGCAAAGATCTTTAGTCAGTTGTTGTGATTGGCTGGTTATGGTTGAGAACCAACTAACGATTGACGATGGCTGATGCTGATAATACTCAGTATGGGATCTAATGTGCACCCTTTGGCAATCTAACACTGCAATGAACATGTCCTTTTTAACAGGAAGCTCTGCAAAACCAGTTATAAATAGTGGATTTTCCGTTGCGAGCTTAGTTTACCAAGGGATATGTCATTTCAATGCTTGCACATACAGCCAAATGTCTGTTGACATAACTTGCATTGCTGGGAAACTTCCTTCTTTGCTCAGAAACATAACAACACATCTACATCAAGCATGATGTATGTTTAGCGTCATGCTGCAACCCCTACCTCCAGAGCCATCAGACCTGTCCTATGTTTCTGGCAGTCTCCTTCACCACATTGAAGCCTGAAGACGGATACACCTCAACTTACCAGTCTGGTTGGTGGTCGCGAAGTTTTTCATACCCGGGCTCTGAAATCAAAACACACAACTGGCAGTCCCGGTTTGCAGCTCCAAATGATCACCAAATCTTCGCCGAGAAACATCTTCCCTTGCGCAGAATATCACCCAAAATCGTCGCAAGCTCTCGGGACCTGGCAAAAGTGTGGATGCCGGGTCCTGGGAAGTTTGTGGACCTCATACCGCTTAAACATGGTGCATCCATGTGATCCATCCACTGAAAGATGGTGAAGAGATTTGCTGATTGGATGGGTCGGTGCTTGTTAGACCTGCGTTTCGTGTTGCTTTCTGACAGACATGGTGAATAGTACTGATTGGCACGGCTAATCGATGGAGGATCTTAGCATGGTGAAGA
>VSDK01023381.1:296413-307092 GCA_009767595.1 Symbiodinium kawagutii
AGAGCGGTGGAGATCAATGTTTTGTCAATGAAATGGTTTGATTGGATTTAATAATCATCGTTACTTAATGTTACTTACACAAACTGTGTGAACCCAAAACCATCCTAAACCTGTGGTTTCCCACGGCTTCCCTTCAAGAGAACTGATCAACAGGGTATTCTCGATGCGTTGCGATGTGCCTTATATGAATAGGCCGAGGTCAGAATCTAGAAGCTTCACTGGAGCAACACGCAAGTCCACCCTCAGCTTCAAACAAAGCTACCAGGTGAGCCCCCCCTGGGTATCCGTTTATGGTATAATATGAGTCTGAGTTTTCCTCAGAATAGGGTCAGAATAGGGGACCCCGGGGACCCCCCAAAATCATCCATGAGTAATCGTGTTTAACGATAAACCAACTATTCTTGCTGTACCCCTACGCTGAGAAATCTCCACATATAACTATGGTAAAGCTGGTCATTGACCAACTTATAACTGGGGGGGCACCACCTCGTAGGGCCGACGTTCCCAAATTTGGGTCATGAACAACTGATCGCTCACCTTTCATCTGCCATTGTTCCCGCAACAATTCTGCTGACATGCCAGCCGCTGGTCGCACACCCAAAGACATTCGTATGAAGGCTATTTCAAGTCCAATCAACGACGATCAACTCCAAACTCAATTTCTTACAGCCAGCATTAGGCAGCACAGTCATCACCTTCATGATACCATCCTATGTGATGGCTAACAAACGCTTAACAATCGCCAGCACCGGAAATGGCTCACTGCTCAAACATGCCAGAAGCTCATGGCGATCGAAGCAGCCCCAAGAGTGGACAAGAAAGTGGTGCCACTATGATGAGTTAGCAGCTTGCTACATGTTGATACGTTCAATCCATATATGCATGGTCACCAGCTTATTGAATCTTATTCGACTATTCAACTTCATATTAGCTGGCTAGGCTAGGCTCATGATGCTCATGATGCTCATGATGCTGGCTAGGCTCATGATGCTGCCTAGGCTCCCCATGGCATGGGAAGTCGCTGGCCGGGCTCATGGCACCACTTGGCGCCCGGCGTGGCTCCGGCTCAGGTAGCTGATCAGTGGTACTGCGGGATCATACCCCGGGCCCCAGTATACACGCCATGGCTTCATTGATTGGCATAGCTTAACTTGACTTATTTAGTTAACTACCAGCTTAACTGTAGCTGAACTTGATTTATCTAGTTAACTACCAGGTAACTACCAGTTATAGGAAAAGAGACCACCCAACCTTATTTTCTTAGCTCAAATGCTAGCTTAGTTGGGGTGATCTCTACCAGTTGAGTTGACCCAACAAAATCTAACTGCTGGGAGCTCAACTGTGAGGGTAAACTCAGCGAACCTGGGACTGCTGGAAGCCCACCAAACCAAGCCATTCACAGTCACCGAATGGTGGGGGGTGGCACTTGCAACGGCCCCCAAGCACTGAAAGCACTGGCGACAGCGAGCCGAGAGGATGGCGAGTGATGATCAATGGGTTGCGACGGTGATAGGCAGGAGGAGCATAAGGTTACTGCATATATTGGAGATATCTATGAGTATTAGATATATCTAAATATTAAGTAGAATAATATATATATATGTAAATAAAATACATATATTGATATAAAAAATAAATAAATAAATATATTATATACATTTAGACAGATAGATAGCTAGATAGATAGATAGATAGACAGATAGATAGATTGTTTGATGGATAGAGATGCATAAATACATTTTACAAAAAACACTTGGAACTGTGCATCTTATACCTGAAAAAATGTGTTTGTATACATGCAATTACACATGAAAGAAACAAGTACTTGTAATACAAAGAAATACAAACAAAGCCTAAAACATATGGTTGGATCATTTTCCACGCGTTGTAATTGCTTTGGCTAACAACTCCTCATCAATAGAAGGGTTGGAGGTTTGACTCAAATCTAGTAACCTGAAACCAATTTCAATAGTATCGGGTTGGATGGATGATTAAAAAACAAACAAGTAAATGACAATGTATGCGCTCAGCCCTGGTGTAGGATCCAAAATGGACAATGTCACCACAGAACAACCGCATGCAGTGACTCTTTTTGGTACCCCGTGACGTTGACATATACAATTGCACCATACCCAAAGGAAAGGGTTTCCAACGGAACACTGGGATGAGTTCATAGAAATAGTAGGATTATGAATACACTCTGGTAATCTAACGGAGCAACGGATAATCCATCATTTCTAGATTGCTTTCTGAAACAAATTGTCTGTTTCTACGTTTGATTAGCAATGGGTAATTGCCCAAAGGTATGCAAATACTACAACTACAGCAAATTCCAAAAAACAGTTCCGCGTTATGCCACACAGTTCTACGTCGCGTGGGGTCCACCTGCCGTGGACCAACCGCTGCTGCCTGTCCGGTCAAGGTATCCCTAGGCTTTTCATCCTAGGGTTAAGCTGAAAAACCATCCGCGTCACTCATCACTCCTATCAGCACCCATGATCATCCATGATTGTTGATGACTATCCCCTTCAGTTGACCATTAATTTACAACCAGTTGATCATCATCACCATCATCACCATCGTCACCATCATCACCATCATCATCATCATCATCACCACCACCAGCACCATCATCATCATCACCACCACCAGCACCATCATCATCATCATCATCATCATCACCACCACCAGCACCATCATCATCATCATCATCATCATCACCACCACCAGCACCATCATCATCAACATCACCACCAGCACCACCATCATCATCATCATCATCATCATCATCATCATCATCATCATTATAACAAACAAAGACACTTTAATTATCGGTAGAATGATGGGTTTCTCAGAATAGGACCCTGCAAATCAACAAATATTGACGATTTATAGTAATAAAGCAGCCACTTTGTGGGTTTCTAATCTTGAGAATCCCCAATATGCTCTAATTAAGAGCTATACATACAGCAAAGTATAGCCACCACAATATCTGGGACCCCTGTCAAGCGATGGTTCCCAAGCGGGCTTCACCAGTGGCTCAGTTTAAGTGGCCTTCAGAACTTTCCACCCTTCCTGGCTGTACGAAGTGGGCCCCTTTACACCAAATACAAGTTCTTGTTTCTTCCGAACCTGGCTGGGGTTCACTACTTTCAGGGGTGAGCCAACCCAACTTGTCACTGTTCGCGGCCCACCTTGTATAGCACGTATAGTTTGGAAGTTAAAAGTTGTGAGTCATGATAAGTCATGACATGTGAGAACCCCCTCCTACTATTCGCCTTCGATGAAACGACCCATCATCGACCTTGCTGCATTTTAAGCGCCTCCACTCCTCGAAAGTGTTGGCTGTCTTTGGGCCGAGCGGAGCTTTGAATTCGCTGGTTGGCGGATGCGTTGCTGGCAGAAACAAATCACACAAAATCATTAAGAATTGCATGTGTTCTAAGATGTTCTAAAGATTTATGGTGTCTAGAGTTCTCGTGTTTTGGGTTTGTTGGTATGGCTCAATAGATAGTGACCAATCAACTATGCAAAGTTACGATTGGAAGCCACCAATGCTGGGTTACCCCAAGGGACACACCTGGCTTTCCACTCAAAAAAAAACAAATGTTTTGGACGACGTATGCTCCTTCCGGACACCCAATAGAAACAAAAGAACGCCAAACGTGGTGGGGTAACATGAGGAACAAACACAGCCTTTGGACCCACGTGGTGGTTGGCCAGCACGTGCATCATACCTCCCGTCTCAAGCCACACGAGCCCGGTGTCTTGGCAATGCGCAGTGCATCCTTTCCATGACAAGCCCAAATCTTCTGAAGGAACAGATTTTGTAAGTTCATTAGACTGTATAAATTGACTGCTGTAGAGTCTTATTGAACTGAAAAGCCTGTTTATGATAAGGCTGTGTCCATGCTTTTCAGCTCATTCGATTTTACGCATTGACTTGAGTGCATGGGGCCAGGAGCTCCTCACACAATGATTACCAAATGTCACGTGCATGGAGTATCATGCTGCCACAGTCTTCGCGGAGCAAAGAGCTAGGTGTTTAATCCTCACCAAGGTACATTTTGTCATGGTGATGCGACACTTTCATCCTGCAACCACAGATTTTGTTGCAGATTGAACTGTGTCGATGCATCATGATGCATCATCTGTACAGCGTTGCCCAATCGCTAATTGCTGCGAAACATCTCAAAATCACATGGTCCATGGCAGGTGGTCATAACCTCATGCCGGGCCACAAACATCCACAAAGTTGGCTAGTCATCCGACAGTATACAGTATAGTATCATATAAGCAATTCAAATTATATACACACATATATGCGTCCCTCAATCAATCAGTACACGTGCGAGACAGGTGTATTTAATTTTCACTGAGAGAAAGTAAGAAAAAAGAAACAACAAACACAAATCAAGAAAAAAACACAAAAATACATACGGTAAATAAATAGAAAAGTTTCTAAATAAACAAACAAAAGAAATATAAATAAAACAAGAACGTAAACAACAAATAACAAATAACATAAACATACAAATAGATATACATAAATAGAGAAGACAAGCGTTCAATGACTACCTTTACTTCGCAACACTGAACTACCAAGGATATCTCTGACGACATGAGCCTTTCTCGAAACTACGGCACACTAGACTGGCCAAGCAGTCCTCTTAGATTTGATTGGACAAACAACTACTTGGCGGCACCTGTATCCCAAGAAACAGTACAGTAGGCAGGTTGCCTCAAAGAAAACACTGTATGTAGGATGGCTTCGGGCTGCCATGCTCATGATATCATACGAGCTGTATGAATGCATCATATGGCTGTGGGTCAAAACCCTGTACCCCTAATATTGGTTGTTTAATATTGACCCATAGCCATATAACAGCAATCATTCCGAGCTGAAATCCATAGTTGTCGGCTGTGGCTCCATCAGTATCCCGTAACCCATCATGCAAACCTCGCAACTGATGTGGATTGTAACTAGTTATAGATATAATAGTAATAAATAATAACATGTATCATGTTACTGACCTTTAGTCATCCATATGTTGGATACTAACTATTGGATGACTAAAGTTAGTAACTAGTGGAGCCTGAAGTGTTTATCCACTGTTGGATTAGTATTAAACATCATGGGTCTCTTCTCCGACCTTGAAGACAGTTCCCTATTGTGCGTGCATGCGACCCTGTGTATGAAATCGATCCCACGATCGATGATTGTGTCCTGTTGGGTAGGTACAGCATCGTAAATGTTTGTGAGATAGCTAAAGGGCCTGACATGGGATGGCATGAAACATCTAAGTGAGTACCCGCCCATGTTGTGACACATGTATTGCCTTCGTTGCTAGACTCGTGATACAACGTTACCTAACTTGAACACTGCAACACTTGACCTCTATGGATGTAAACATCGCATCAACATCCCTTCTGAAATCAGTGATCCGCCACAGAACAATGACAGGATAATAATGTTGACCCCCGATTAGTATGGTTCCCCTCAATAGTGACAATTTTTTCAAAACTAATTGAGTTAGCCCCATTCGTTTTGATTCCCCTGAATAACGACAAACAAAAATTGAAGCGGGTTTTTCTGAATTAATTTTAACATCCCCCTGAATTGATTATAGTTTTTTTCAAACTTAATTAGACTTTTACTTTTACAATCAAGAATTAAAATGAATTAATACATCAATAAATCATCCGCTACCGGCCATGCTTATTGACCATAGATATGCGGAATCGATGTATCAATAAGCGCTGAGTGCAAAACACTGACTATACACAGTGACAAATATAATATATACACTCACACATATGCGGTGTGCATTTGTAGGCATTTATATATATATATATATATTATTGACTGATCATATGCACAAAAACACTGTACATTTGAATACTACTAAGCATGGACATGCATTGACGACGGCCGAAATGCATCGCACCATTTTTCCAAACCATTCGCGGAGTCAGGCTGGCAAACGCTTGAGCAAGCCGCGATACGCTTCCAGTGCCGCCTGCGCAAATCAGCCGTGGAAAAACCACCTGCTTTCTGGATATTCCCAGGGTCAGATGAGTGATAACCCCAAGTCTGAATTCTTGGGTGTATAGACTCATAGATCCCCTTAGTGATTGGTAACGCTAGTCTGACCTCCCTGATTGAATGCGTATCCTGATGATCAACCTTGTGAATTGTCCACCACAAAACATATATTGGTCTAAATGGCTATGCAACCAGGACCCAAAATGGACGTTGTTCACCCGGGGGCTCATGGGGCTGTTGTGAGGCTGTTGTACGCACACCTCCTGTGTGAGAACAGTGCGGCTGTCAAGAAGTGGCTCTGGGTCAATATTGAACATATGGGGATGATCGCCAACAATTGTAGGGAAAACTATGGTTAATACTAGGGGAACCAGGATAATCACCAACAATAATAGGGAAAACTATGGTTAATAATAGGGGAACCAACCAACTAACGGGGGATAGTAACCAACAATAACAGGGAAAACTATGGTTAATGATAGGGAAAACCAACCAACTAATGGGGGAAAATCACCAACAATAATAGGAAAAACTATGGTTAATGATAGGGAAAACCAACCAACTAATGGGGGATAGTAACCAATAATTATAGGGAAAACTACGGTTACTAATAGGAGCACCACTGCCAAGTCAGTTTATCTGTCTTTTCATTGGGCTTTGCATCATACCAGATATTGTATCAGTGGTTTGAATCTGATACCAAATAATGTATGCATCATACTAGATACCACTGATACAAAGACATGCATCAAACCAGTCATAGTGGTTCAGGATCATTGTTTTGTGGGCAATCCTATGCAAAAACCACGGGCCCAAAGGCAAAACTGGTTGTCCTCGACGACAAACACAACAAGCGTTGGTCGCGAGACTAACTCTTCTTTTTGCTGGGTGCACCCTCTATGGATGCCCTTTTGTGCAAACATGCATTCCAAATGGCTTACACTCGATGAGAGGGCAAAGGGGACAACCTTGCAAACCACTGGTTGCTGATTCCAAATTGCACAATCGGCAGCTCACTTTAGTCATACATGGCCCTTCAGTTCGGGATCACTCTAAATAGCACGTACAGATCTATTCCAAGGAATACACTTTCTTGGGTATCACCAGTGTTTAGCACTGTCAACAAAAGCATGGTGTTGCCAGCCATAACTTCACCTCCCTAGCTACGCAGTACCTATGTCGAGAACATGTTCATTTGACTGATCAAAGATGAACACCTAAATCAGTACATAACTATATAAACAGAAAAAAACATACATTCCTGTACAAGATACAGTTCATTCTGCCAGTGATGTGGGTCAAAAACAAATGCAAAGACATTAACTAATTAAACAAAACATATCTTCCTGCTCTTGACTGGTTTGCGCTTTTTGGTTGTAGGTTCTTGAAATTTGCCATCGCAGGTTGAAGTCTTGAAATCGCAAGGGCACTACTCTGCGCATTACAAGAGTTGGAAATCCGACTATCCCGACTCTTGCAGCATTTTTTCCCCTGCCGCATGGTGAGCCATCTCTTGAAGTTCAAGGCAAACACATCTTTGGATCTTCTGATTAACCAAAAAAGAAACCCAAAGATTGAGTCAAAGCAAACTACTAATTGTCATGTGCGGTTGCTGTGATTGCTATGTCAGGTGGGCTCCGACTGGATGCTAGCATGTCTGCACAAGTCACTCTTCGCGCAAATAAAATGTTGCCTTGGGTGGCTAAGATGGATACCTTGCTAAACATCTAATCTTTAGTGGATACCTGGTGAAGCCATCTACAATTTTTTAGTTGTAACTAGTCCCTCTTTAACTGTTCAAACATGTTCAAACGAATAACATGGTAGTTTTAACATTAGATCCCTGGATCCAAAACACTGAAACATCTAACTTCGTGGCTGGTTACACCACCTGTTCGTGGCCATGTTGATGTTCGCCACTGTCATGGTTCGGTTGGGGGCGCCCCCCATCTCCGTGTGGCCTCATCCATGGGAACGTCATGGACTCCATCGAAGTTGAAGATCTCGCCACCCACAGCTGCTGCCACCTGAAGCCATGGTCACCCAAGCTGGGCGTTGCTTGTGTGTTGTTTGTTTATGCTGCCATGGCGGACTGTTTACCGTCCCACGAAAACGATAGTTTCCATGCTTGTTGTGTTAGAAATGATGTCTGGTACTTGTCGGTCGTGCTTCCACGGGGTGCGATGGTCACTGTGCTAATTGGGGTGGGGTGGGACGGGGTGGTGCATCATCACATGATGTCTGGTACTTGCGCGTCTTGCTTCCACGGGGTGCGGTGGTCACTGTGCTAATTGGGGTGGCGGGGGTGGGGTGGTGCGTCATCACATGATGTGTTGTAATTGTTGGGGACTTTCACGGGTTGGGTCTGTGCATCATCACATGATGTCTGGTACTTGCGCGTCTTGCTTCCACGGGGTGCGATGGTCACTGTGCTAATTGGGGTGGGGTGGGGTGGGGTGGTGCATCATCACATGATGTCTGGTACTTGCGCGCCTTGCTTCCACGGGGTGCGATGGTCACCGTGCGAATTGGGGTGGGGAGGTGTGGACTCTTTTTGGATGATCCTCAAAAGTGGGATTCCCAATTCTTTGGCTTCCCAGAAACATGGGAAACCAAATGTCGCTCTTTGGGCTTACATCCAGTCTACGCCATGGCGTTGGGAAATGTCAAGCTTGGACTTGTTGTTGAAGACTGGAAAAGCTTTGAGCAAGTTGTGACTTGGTGTCCGAAACAGTGCTAACGAGTTCGCATCGTTTGAATAGCCAAAACGCAGGTAATTTAGCGATTCCTGAAAAAAACGATGAAATTTGGATGCCATTTTTGAAGAGAAAATCGCGTTGGCGCCTCAGCCAAACGACCAAAATGACGAAACTGTGGGACAGAGAAAAATCCGCCGGGTTGTTTATGGTAGATGACTGGTATGTGAGTGGTTTAACTGCAATGGTTTTATGAATGGAATATGAATGGTTTGTGATGGTTTTATGAGTGGTATATGAGTGGTTTATGAGTGGTATTTGACTATTGATCATGGTTTATGATGCATTTTTCCGCGAACATGTTTGGTTTGTGGTTGAAGAAATATGCGCAAGTCAACCTGAGAAAATAAAGAATGCTTGAAACCACCAGGCAGTGTTTTTTTCCAGAAACTGTAATAACAAACCAAATGATGAACGGTGAATGATCTTGTTGCCAGCAAAGTAAAACTATGGTCCTATGGTCCATGGCTGTTAACAAATAACAACCTGCTGGTAATGCAATGCACGGCTCACAAAAAAAAATACTGCATTGTAATCAGAAAGGTCAATACCTGAAGATAAACATCACGAGAAAAAAACTTGTGTGTATTAGTTTGTTCATTTATGTGATGTGCACTCGGGCAACATGGTATTGTAACACACCATTTTGATGATGGATACATGCACGAGAAGTGGAACTCATCCTAGTCAAAACCGAAATTCACTCTCTGGGGGCCGCACTACCATGAACCGTGAAGAAAACATGAAACCAATTCAACCAGTAACCCAACCGTGCCTGACGGGCACCCTCAGGAGGGTTGATGTCGTCCCGGCTGCCGATGGTGTGGAGGGCAACGTAATTGCCGTTTTCCAGTTTATCCGTGCCTTGGAGATCAAAATCCAGCAGTCACAGTGGCTCTAAAAATGGGGAAACCAGCATTTTTTCGGCACTGGCATTTTCACAAACACCCAACGCACGTGGATGTGTCACAAAGAACATTGGAAGATACTATATGCATTTTTTGGTTTAAAAAAAATGTGGGTGGTTGAGACTGGGATGAACATTGGACATTGATACCATTTTGTTAAACATTGCTTATGATAAATCCATCTATCCACATCTCCGTACCATCTACTATGTGCTGGGAAATGTTTGGATTTTATGATCAATGTTCATTACGATGGCAAAAGATGTGATCAAACATTTCTTTGCTGTACAAATTGATACCCTCAAGTTCTACCCTGGGACCCTTGCAATTCATCTTAATCTGAGCCCCGGATTAATAAAACCCTACAAAATAATATTAAAAAATTTCAAAAATCATTGATTTTTTTGATTTTTTTAATCTTCGTTAATGAATTCGTAATTTACTTTTAATCTTCGGTTCCGTGATCATGCAGCTAAACACCCCTAAATAATACTAATTTTTTTCGGGTTTGACTTTTTTGTACCGTTTCAAGTGTGTTTGAAACACCTGTCTGAAGCCGATAAATTGATTTATTAATTTCTTTCATCTCAGACTGATTAATTAACCACTTAACTAATTCATTAAAGAGTTAGTAGACTAATTTCTTGCTGCCACACCTCTGCCACGCCTCAAGATTCTTGCTGCCACACCTCTGCCACGCCTCAAGTTTCTTACTGCCACACCTCTGCCACACCTCAAGTTTCTTACTGCCACACCTCTGCTACACCTCAAGTTTCTTACTGCCACACCTCTGCCACACCCGCTGCCACACCTTTGCCACAGCTTTGCCACACCCGAAGCCTTCGCGCTGCCTGAATCTGAATCTCAGGCTGATTAATTAACCACTTAACTAATTCATTAAAGAGTTAATAAACTAATTTCTTGACAACTTTGTTAATAGAAAAACTTCATGGCAATTTTGAGCGTTTT
>VSDK01023381.1:318156-332701 GCA_009767595.1 Symbiodinium kawagutii
CCCCCCTCATTAATCCGGGGCTCAGATTATAAAGTTTCCAATCCCAAGGTAGTATAATTACACTAGTAATGAATCAGGTATTATCAACTTACAGATCATAATCCCTCCCCTGTGATTACACTAGTTTGCTATACCCTGAGAAAATTTAAGCTTAAGACCCCAGTGGGGGGATCAGCAAGATCTTCAAGGTACGGGACGCCAAGTCAGCGATTTCGGATTTGAACCTCAGCGCCGCGCAGGTCCCCGTGGCAGTGCACCACTGCTTTGGTTGTGGTTGGATGGTTGATTGGACTGGTTCATTGGCTGCTCCATTGGTTGGTCGGTCGGTCGGTCGATTGGTTGGTTGGTTGCATGCTTGGTTGATTCGTTGATTGGTCGCTTGAATGCTTGCTTGGTTGTTGGTTGGTTGCTAGCTTATCTAGCTTGTTCTTGTGTCAACCTATCTGCTGTCATAGCCACGTGCTGCAAACACATGGCCAGCAGTGGCATCCCATATCCAGCAGGTGGCCATCACCCATGAACCTGCGGCCAATTCAACTTCATTAACTGGGACCTGGGATTCGAAACTTTGATCAGCTACATGAAAGTTGAGCGTGTCCAGCTTCCAGAGTTGGTGGATGTTATGAGGAATTATGTTGTGCTAAACATCGTCCAAGCAACCTTGGGAATTTGGACATCCATGTTCTGATCCCTGTTGACATTAAGATCCGCCCCCGTCACGCAGGAAACCCGATGAGACGTCGAAACGTACCTGACGACTTGACTGAGTCATAGCTCTTCTGGGAGGCACCCCCAGTGATTGCCAACAAGAAGCGGCTATCGACCTCCAAAATTTGAAGAAGGCAGGGCCTATGGAGCCAAATCAAACATGTGACCTGAGTATGCCGCAGTCGCCATTGATGGCATTCCCTTAAATCTTTGGTTCTTTGATATCCAAAGCCAGTTTCTATGCAGCATGGCCGACCCATTTTTCAATATGGGAAAAGAACCCTCTGCCCTGGTGAGCATACCCGAAATGAGTCTTTGTTGGAATGTACCATCTTTCCTGGCTGGTTGGGTCATGACCCATACGGTACCCATAAAACTATGCACCACTGGTGAGCCGCCGCGTCGTGGTCCCCGACGGTCCGGGAACAGCAGAGCCGCAAAGCACCAAGCAGCGGCACGACGCCTGGTTGGAAGATGGATGGGGGAATCGACCAATGTCAAGGATTGGTTGATGATGCCATCAGCAACCAAAACGCTAAAAAAAGGGTAGGTTCTACCTTCCAAAATATGGATTAAACCTTATAACGTGTAAAAATGATGGTTTTGAGGGCTCATTATGGGGTGATGGTCCACGAGGATTTTCAGGAGTAAAAAACGGAAAAGTCGGCCTGGGAAACTCAGCTCTAAGTGGTGGTTGGAACAGCTGGGTGTCCAACGAGTCGATTTTCCCATGAACCAACCCAATGAAGGATTCATTCATATCCTCTAAGGATATGAAAGGTCACTTAGGCAGAATATTAACAAACAATTGGAGCGACAATAGTGAATATTGAATGCTCCATTGCCATGTTAGATCACCAAAGGGTACTGTAGTCAGATTAGTCCTCCAAAAGCATGTCGTAAACGGACTACAATTCCTCAGTTTACATCAAAACGGTGTAATTGTTTTTGCTAAAACTACGCCGATTGGGCTCAAAGCCGCAGTCATGACCTCTAGTCCCAAATGGTGCAACATGGGAATGTCTTTTCCTCGAATTGGATTTAGCCGTTTGTCTTGAAATCTGAATTGTCTTTGTTGGGATGTTCATCTACCCTTTTTTTGGATGATTGGTATTGATGCATATTGCGGTTGCTGATTCTCTGGCATAACCGCACCAAGCTATACCATCCGATCACTCATGGCAATCAACCAACCATCTCATTGTGAGGAAAATAAACAACCTTGGAAACCACCAATCACTTCTCCTCTACACGGAATCCAGCGACACAAGCCCTGACCTTTTGTGAGGATGACCTGCCAATCGTTGTTATGAACTCCAGGAATTGAGCGACCTCACCAAACCACCACTTGGTTGCTTAAATTACCAGTTGGTTAATTGGTTTCTTGCTAGTTAAACCAGTTGAACCATCAAGTGGTTGGTTAACTGGTTGATGGTCCATCCTGATCAACCGATCACCATGGAAGACGTGCTCAACTGGTCTCAGTTAAGCAACCATTAACCAACCATTCACCAACCATTTCTCGGACCCGGTCGTAGGGCGGCGTCCGAGCTGCCAAAGCTTTCCCGGTTTTCAGCTCACCCAAGGCCACTAGCGCCGCCACCAGGATGGCACCTCCGAACGAAGCTTTTTTGGTTCATCCTTTAAGGAGGGTTCTGAAAATACCGGGGTTCGTAGTGCTTACCTTGTAGAGGTTAACCAATGAATAATAGTGGTTTATAATGCTTTTTGGAGTTTTATAGGAGGTCCTGCGGTTTTATGGGTTATAGGGTTATAACTTTATTAATCATGGATATATAATAGCAGGGATAATCATGATTTAGATTGAAACCCACACTATTGACTATGAATGTTTACATAGAGATTATGACCATTGATAATGATCAACAGCGAATAACGACCAACAATACTGGTATGAAGCCTAGGGAATGCAGTGGTTAATGGTGGTTTGATAGGGGATTGCAACAGTGATTAATCAGAGAGGATGATAACCAACAATTATAGGGGATATTGATATACCAACAAGATGATGGTCTTTCAAGCTATAGGGACACCCAAGAATGATTGATTCCCCGATTTTGAGAAACACCCCGATGGTCAATCAAATTGTGCAGAATTATGCTGTAAATAGTGTTCAATTAATGGTGAATGAATGTTTGTTGATGATTAATTGATGGATTGAAAGTGAATCATATAGTCTACAGCAACAGTGTACTGTATAATTACGTAATGTTTCATAATGATGAATAGTTGTGAATACAGTAATGGTTGATTAGTAGATGTAAATAATATTGATGATAACGGTGAAAAACATGGATCAAATCATCGTTGATATCCTTTTCAATCATATTTGGCAAAAGAAATGCATAGCTACACCTAGAAGTGTTTCCAAGTGTATGGTGATCTGAAGATCTAATTCCACAAAGTAGGTAAAAAAAATCACCAGCGAAGGGATTGTGGTGTCCACCATGGGGTACCTCGCACCGATGGTCGCCATGTTGCCATGGTTGACCCGTCCGCGCTCCGCCAGCCTTGGGAGAAACCCAGGATGCCGTCGAAGGGACCTTCGTCAGCCCAGACCTTCCGGATGTATTCCAAGGTATGGGGCCATCCCTCCTCAGTGGTGGCCGCTGTTGGTTGATCTGCATGGCAAGTCATCCATTGGTTTAAGTAGTTGATAAATACGTTTCAAGAGGTGTTTGGGAGACAGAACTGAGTTTAGACATCCTGAACTTTTTGACGAGGGGAATTTGGAGGTGGAGCATGATCAAACCCAATATCAATGCCCATGTGAACGGTGGAAAAGCCAATTGTAATGATGAAACAACAGCTGGGTTTTACATGTCCCAAATAATTAACCAACATACCCATCATGTACATGACTATATTCCACCTAGAGTACAACAAGGAGTATCCATCTTTGGGCTTGACCTTCGATTCGGCTGGGATATCCCGCTCAGGGCAACCACACAGTCCTGCACTGGAAAGCAAACCCTTGTGTAGCACAGAGCGACATGCTGCTATAGCACAGCTCTCTCCGAAAAGGAGTCCATGTCCATATGGGTGTTTCTCAAATTGGGGTAGCCCTAAAATGCTCCATTCATCATCTAAGTCTAAACCAGTCTGTTTGGGGATGATTTGGGGGATAGGATCATCATGGTTCCTTGACACCCGTCCATGGCTCTAGATTTCCCAACACAGCCGTGGTCAAATCTCACCCACTATGGTCATCCACAAACCTTGAGGCAAAATTAGTGAAGGCATGCCATTACACAGATTACTTCTGTATATACTATATGCAAATATGTGCATGGCTAAACTGCCGTAACATATCACTAGACGGCTATGACATCGCTTAAAAGATGTGATTTGATGGTTATGTCATCTAGATATGGGCGTTTGTCAGAATATCATCCAATATTAATCACCTTCAGTTATAAACCAGCCATTTGTTTGGGTTCCCCTATTTTGAGAAACCACCACATAGTCATTATCAACCATTATTTGTGACCATTTTTGCCCATGATTATACATGGCTGTACTACTGTATTCTTCTCATACCATCATTACAACGACGGGATCACTAGGGATTCACGATGCTAGCTTATCCAAGCATCAACTTGGATGATCATCAGCAATGCTCAATCATCATACTTTGAGAAAATCATACTTTCACCATCATGAGGCTTACTTAACCCATGATTAATCACAATAAGAAGCCTCACTGCTAGCCATAATGCCTATAACTAGCCGTAGTTTCGGCTAGTATTCCGGCAGTATGAATCACCCTCCTCATGATCTGAACACCATTTTCAATTATGCATGCATTAAAAACATAATATAATATAGGACTAGTATTTGGGCCCCATATCATGGATGTAGCCATTGTGACCCGTCATCGATCACCATTAACTCACCACAAACCCATCATCAATCCATCATTCAGTACAATTAACCATCATTTCATCACAATCATGAACCATCATCATCACCATCAAACCATCACCATGGACCATGGCAACCATCATCCAACCCACATCATCACCCACGACCACCCCATGGCTACCCAGGCCCCTCGCCCGGGTGCCCCCACGAAGACGGGTGTGGTGAAGGAACGCTCGCCCGGAGGCAGGTGCCACCAAGACTTGGCGGAACGAAGATGGGTCCGGGGGGGTGTCCAGCTGGCCACGGGAACGTTCAACCTATGGCTATGGGTCAAGCAGTTAACCAACCAGTAATAGCTGGTTAATGGGTAATAATAAGGGATAATAACTAACAGTTATAGGGGATATATATATATATACCAACTATACATGGCTATGGGTCAATATTAGGCAACCAATTTCATGGGGGATAATGACCAGCAATAGCAATGGGAAAACAATGGATGATGGGGGAACCAGGCCTACCCTTGGGTAAAGTAACATGGCTGGCTGGAGAATCCATCATGGCTATAGCTGGTTTCCCAGGGTTTCCTCAGAAAAATGGTGATTTTCCAGCCAGCTATGTTAGGGACTTCCAGAGGGTATCAACCTATCATGCCATTAGTATTGATAGTAACCCCTGTTGTGAAGGGATAAACCATTGATACAACCGGTATAGAAGTGGTTAATGGGATATACTATCCATGGTACTGTCCAGCTTGCCATGCTGTTCGGGGAACCACAGCTATGGGGGTACACCATGGCTCTTCACTGCCTCAGGGAGGTTCTGAATCTCACCTGCCAATCTAAATAAACCAACCTAACCAAAGCCAACCCAACCAACCAACCCAACCAATCCAACCCAGCCAACCAACCGAACCCAACCCAACCAGTTGCCGAGTCATCCTTCCAAGGTGCATAGCCATCGCCAAAGGGATGGGCAGCGTTGACGCAAACCTCAGGTCCACCCGAGCTAAAAAAATGCTATAAGCCACCACTGGTAGCCATTGGATCTCTGGCAGGTGGTTTAGACATGGTGGCTTTGTGGTGGCCAACAATGATTCATGATGGTTTAAACACACATTATTGTTCCTGGTTTTGGAAGGTGCTCCAAATACCTTCTGAGAAGGTGACCCGTATACTCTAATAAGTTATTTGGAGCACTGAGTGTTGATGGTTTTGAACCACTTACCATCATAGTCAGAACATTGGGAACAATGATCATGATGGTCAATGATGATTTCTGATGGTTGCAGTACCGGTGGACTATTAAACTTGCCCTCTAGTAATTTCACATAGATGGCTGGACAATCCATCATTTTGGGTGGTTTGCGTTTTTGGAATGTCTTTTTTCCAGCCAGCTATGTTTGATTGCCGAGGGGTAGGGCCACCCATGTGTTTGATAATGAGTATTCTCTGTCAAGACCATTAAACGGAGGTGATATCATTTGCTAAACCCATTCTTAACAATGGAACATCAATTCACTACAACTATCAACAAATCATTCTACATTTGTTAACCATTATCAAACTTAGGGTAATGCTGACTAATGCATGTGTTGTCAAGTACGGTCACCTTGAGTGTAAAGCAAGAAGTTTGGAGGTATAGCGAAGAAGTCGACCGAAACAAAGGTGTGAAACTGCTAGGGTCCATGTCGAGCAATTGGTCAAATGGTGTTTTTTCGAGCCAGTTCGGGGACCGCCAAAATGGTTGGCTTCTTACTCTAAATGGTTAAGTAATGTTCAGTAACGACGAATGATTTGGGGGTACCCCGATTTTGAGAAACACTCACATGTTGGGAAGAAATTAGAGCAACCTCGCCATGCCAGCGGTTTAGTTTAGCATTGTGGACGTAGCAACAAGTTGGGATATGTTGGCTTCTGCTCTGACAGTTGCCAATGGAATATGTTTGTGAGGTACCGGGTTCTTCACAAAAAACAGCCATCGTGAAAAATCAGCAAATAGAACGTCAAACCCCTGGGCCCCCTGCTTCAATGTTAATGGAGTTTTTGAGTCCCTGGCGACCTTCAAAAAAGACAGCCATTTATGTTCTGGCTTTGGGCAGCTTCACCTGTCAACATTGAAATTGGGCTGCCAGGGGTTGCCATTGTATTAGGGTTCATCTCGGAAGGCTGTTTTTTTGGAAGAACCCAGTATTTCCGGTTTCCAACGCGCCACTCCAGGTACCAATATGGTCCAACAGGAGCGACAATTGAGTTGTGCCTTGAACGTCAGTTCATGACTGTTTAGCCAACTCTCCAATGAACTGTATTATTAGAGCCTCCAACCGATTCTCTTGGATCCCCTAGAGGTGCGGATCTGGGCGCATCCCAGAAAAGACAAAACTAGTCTTTGATGGGATGTTCGTGCCATTTGTGGATGGTTGGTATTGATCCAGGGCCCCATTGGACTTGCAAAAATCGGACCTCTGCGTTGAAGAACAAACACGCTGGGTACCCTGCGGCCGGTGTGAACAATCCACTGCAACCACGCGACAAGGTCGGCCTCCTTCGACAGAGGCTTCACGCGTTCCCGGAAGCTGTCGGCACTTTCGCCTTGCGCAGGAAGAGAGGTACCGGGGCCCGGGCATTGGTTGCAGAGACCTCCCAAGGTACACATGGCCCTGGTTCAGAGCCAAGGAGATCTGGTTGGTGGATACCCTGGTGATGGCAATGGTGAATGTTTGATCATCAACATGAAATGCACCCAGTCCAATAATAACCTAATGATCCCTGATGTTCCAATGAATTCCATCACATTTCATTTGTGACATTGACGATTCAAGCGAAATGCTGAGAATCCCAACATTTGACTAGTGACTAACTCTCAGCATCAGCACTTCTGTCCGGGCTTCATGCTGCTTTGTTGGCGTGAACTCTTCAACCAACTAAGCAACAAACCGCTGAAATCAGTCCCGTCTGAGGCATTGTTGAGCCAGTGTTCATCATCATCATCATCATCTTCCGAATGAGGTTGGGTTATTCACTATTATAGTCATCATTGCGAATTATGAACCATTGTAAGTCATGACTAACCAGCATCAACCCAAGGGGTTGACAACCCGTGTCACGATTCATTGTCAACCACTGCATGGTGGCCCTGTATTGATTAATTCCAAATATTGGAAACACAAGAACTGCTTGAAACCAACAACTACTAGTTTTTGTCCATTTTTGTTGGTTATCCTCGATTGCCAACCATGATTACTTTATCTCTATATGCTTCTAACCCCTGTATTCACCAGTCAGCCCATTGTTGAGGGGTTAACCCTTCACCCGCGGCTGCTTCCACCAGTCAACAACCCCCTAAGTGCCGCTACTACGCCGCCTTTGCCGTGCAAGCAAAGCAAGCGCACCATGCAGTGCGGATGGCCAACGACCTTGGCGGATGGGTACATAATGGTAACCTGGTAAGTGCAAAGCAACGAAAGGTCGAATATCACCTCACAGCAATGCTGATACAACAGCCACTCATATTTATACCTATGAACAGTACAGTAGGTCTAAAAATATGAGTGGATCACCCATGTGCCACTCAATATGTCCGCACATGTCAATGTCTAAAGTGAATCACCAGCGAAGTGCTTAGACTTCATTGGCCGCTGAGATCCACACCAATGCCAGTGCCAGCAATGCCAGGCGCCGGCGCATGAACATGCAGCACTGCACAACAGTGGTGTTGAAGGGATGATATGGGCTTGTCGAGTCATGGCTTGTTCACAAATATTGTTCATGTCTGCTTGGCTTTCCAGCTGCAATGATGATCATTTTGATTGGTTGGAGGTGAGAATTCTTGATGAATATGGTTGTGGCTCAATATGAACCAACCAACAAATGGGCAGGTGAACATCCCAACAAAGAGTAGCTTGGTCATTTTGGGGATGCTCACTTTAGGGTTCATGGAATTGACCCACAGCCGCAGGGATCAACACATCAATGAGAGCCGCAGCATGGCTACTTTGGATACGGCTGCCATCTATCCTGAGGATGGCTACGGTGGCACAGACCTTCAATGCATGGCAGGCCTTCCGCAGCGCTGGACCAAACCGTGCCTGTTAGCGGCGGTTACGAGGCTTTGAACCAACCAGATGGTGATACAGAAATCGCTGAGACTGGAAAACTCATCCCAGGAATTCAACGACCTATGGCACCTGTTTTAGGGTACATCTGAGCGAGAGTTGTCTGTCCAAAATAGCAAGTTATATTATATATATCAACTCATTGTAGGCCGGGAGTTCCATTGCAATGCAAACCGACTATGCGTCAAAAGCTAGACGCTTTCTTAGCCTTGTGGCGACGGAACCACCGTCTCCCAAATACTTCAAGGCAAGGGCTGCCAACAGCCCGTCCAAAATAACATCACATGACCACTTCATCAACAATTAGGGAAGATTCTGCACCACCATCAACATCCATCAATCACAGCCCAGATGCTCCATGTATAGCATATTTACCTACATTTGGGTCATTTTATAGGTAAATGTAGGTAAGTATGCCATACATGGAGCCACTGGGCAGTTCAGCAAAAGTCCCCAGTCTAAGGCCCTTCATAGCTGGGCTACCCCTGTCCCCGGCCACCAACGCGCTTGTTGGGGGTCCCCGACTCCGACAACCTCGCTTCGCCTTTCAGCTGCTCGGGCAGCGGGGCGCCACCGCCTGGCAACATCCCGCTGCAGCATCCCCAACGCAACGGGGGAGTGGACCATCGAGTGGTGGACCAGCTGACCACAGGCTGGTCATGTGACCTGGTGCTGACTTGGAGGATCAATGCGCTGGTTATAACTGCTGGTCATAGCTGGTTCTATGGATCAATCAATGCGCTGGTTATATGGATTAATGCTGGTCAAATGACAGCTGCTTCTATGGATCAATGGCCGCTGGTTTGTGGCAGTAACGGTGGTGATATCTGAGGATCGATAGCAAGAAATTATGTGTTGCACATCTTCAACTGGTGCCAATAATTCCTTTGAACTGCATGTTTCATTGCTGGAAGGAGTGCCACGTTGGTCGGACTTAATCTTTGGATGTTCATGCGTCGAAATTCACCTTTAGTGGTAGGATGCCTAAGCGAACAACCCAACAACCGTTTGGCACACTACTGAGCTGATGTGTGAAACAAAGCAAACAAGTGTTTGTGTTGGCATGTTGGTCAACTGAAAATTAATGTTCTTCTGCTGTCGTATCTGGGATCATCCATCAATATTGCACTTACTATCTACTATCATTTAGCTCATATTTGTGCAAGTATACCGACCAGGCACCATCACTTACCATCATTTACTATCCAAATTCCTTTGCAAACTCCTACAGTACCACCCACATCACCCCCTTAAATTCAAAATTGCGCAATACAATCATGTACAGTCGTTTCCAGGTAAAAATGATGGTTGTTCTGCGTCTCAATACTATACTCGTATCAGTATTGACTTTGGCTGTGTCAAATCTTACTGTAAATCATAAAATCCCATCTGCACAACTGGACTCTAAAGGAAGTTTGATAGAAACTTAGTGTAACGGTTGGTGATGATCGTGGCTGATGATGGCCACCACGTTGAATCGAACCTTCGATCAACATGGATAAGAGATGGCTTTCACATCATGCTAATATCTAATTCTATAGGAGGTTCGACTCTTGGATGATACAGAAGATTTCCATTATCACAAAATTACACATTCAGATGTTCCACGAAACAACTGAGGACAAACATTGAATATATATATACCCTGAGGATCCTGGGTTGGTGCTATATGCTTACTTACGGGCAAAGTACTTGAATTTGATCAACTTATGATGTTTTAGCCATAAGTATGCTAAATTCAGCTACTTAACGAAATTCCGATTCCGATAGATCCTGCCACACCATGGACAATGCTGAAGAGAATCTGTTTTTTTTTTCTAGCTGGATTTCCAGGCTTGTAGTCTCAAAAGGTATCTGGTGAGGATGCGGTATTCAAACAGATTGCCCTTATGGCACACCTTGGCTAGTCTTTTGACCAAGCCCACACAATCCTCGTCCCGAAAGCAATGGGTGTACCGACTATTGTACATGTCAACTTTCATGCATTCGTTCAAATGCTTGAACACGTGCAACTTCGGTACTTGCTTCCAGCGACGCGATTGAGACAACACCGCTGATATCCCAAGCCGCTGATACGCTTTGAGAAAACTCATGCCGTGGCTGTAGATGTTGTCAGCTTGCTCCTGGGTCAAGTACCGTCCTGCTCGTTCCACTCCGTCGAACCAAGCACAAATCGACCGACAAGCAACAGCTGCGTTGATGACCTCCACCGATGGAGACACCCCAGCTTGGCGCAATGCATTGATATGTGCACGCAAACACACATCGAAGAAGACCACCATCAGCCTGCCATTGAAGGCCTTGATCGTCAAACAAGGAAAGCCCTCAGCGTGTAGCATTCCTGATGTCAAGTAGCCCTGTGAATGCCTCAGGTGGGCAGAGTAGAAGACCCAAACAAGCATTGTCCGCGATGAGGCAGGTTTGGTGTACAGGTGTTTAGGGAAAACTCAGTAAGGGGTAAGTAAATAAACACATGCTAATGCATACGAATGACTCAACACAATTGGCACTGGCCCACCGTTTGAAGCGAGTGCTGCAATTACGAAGCCGCACATCCAATGATAGCGTGGTGGCTCCAAAAAAGCCTAGGCTTAGCTTGATTTTGAAGCAACATGACAGCTGACATCCCAGCTCCCATATGTGAGAACAAAATTCCAAATGGGTTTTGGGATGATCATGACTATCTAAATTCAGGCCAAACAACCCCAGGATGCCAGAAGGTCACAGCATGATCCGTTCACATACTGCAGGATTCCAAGGTTGAGCGTGTGCATACTGCACCACTTTATGTGGGCAGCTCTGAATCCTTTGAGAGATAATATTGGGTGTGGAGTCCTGACAGGGAAATAGCCATAACAGCACCAACCCGTGATCCTCAGGGATATCATTATGTACTTTACCTGTAAGTAAGCATATAGCACCAACCCAGGATCCTCAGGGTATATATATATATATTATATATACACCACCACCTGTACCCCAATCTATAACAAAACATGGTTTACGTGTTGATGGGTTTCTAGAACAGTTTTCAGCCCAAGCCTGAAACAATGAAGAATTGTATCAGCATCAGTTCTGCGGCGAAAGGTCTTGGTAATCTGAGTCCACCTCATCAGGTTAATGATGAAAAATGATGATCAACCCTAGTATTAGTTCATTCTTAATCAACAAATTGAAACACTTGTGATTAACACATTGATAAGTACAACATGGTGACTAAAAAAACATTACATCTAAACATTCAAAACCAGACACCGATTCAGCCCTGTGCGTGTTGCCACACACATGTGGCAAAATTGAGTCGATCCCCAATGTGCCGCCAACTGCAGCGCTTCTCGCAACCATTTCCAATCCCCCCGATGCTCGGTGACGAATGCCGGAGAACCTGGCAGGGAAGTTGTGGAAAATAATGTGGATGGTATTGCATGGTATTGCTATATATAACATTACTCATTCTAAACAATCATTATCTTTAGGATTTTGTTCGAAGGCCTGGCCTGCTATAGGTTTGTTTGCATTTTTCAAATGCATAGCTGGCAGTGGTTGGCCACAAAAATCGGAGGGATGAATGCCTGAACTCAGTACCTGAGCTGTTTGGTCCAATCCAGTAGTTTTGTTTTGACATGTTTTGAAATCCACCTGACCGCTTTCTTGATTGGGATAGATCACGTCAAACAAATAAGTTGGCCAAAGTGCGTTTAGGCTCCAGCAAATGGTTTCCCAAACCGGTTGAAGGCTGTAGTCAGGGATTGCCAGAGAGCATCGAAGAGCAAATAGCGGATATCGGCAAAGGTCCAAACCTGAGCACATAAGGGATTGTAAGTATCTATTTGATTCTATATTTGGATCAGGTTTGGATCAGGGTTTGAGGAAAGTATACCTAGTTCCAATATGATGGTGTGTGGAACAAAAATAATGCTGGGAAAGAAAAAATGCTTAGAATATGTTTAGGTACGCTTTGGTTCGAACAGTGGTAGATTCATGGCTATGATGATGAGTTTCTCGCCGACATCTGTGTACTTGCAATCATCTCCATAAAGGCCAACAATGTTGGCCTCTTGCACGGACCCAGGGTGTGTAGGATCATTGGCATGGTGCCAGTACTGCCGAATCTTGGTCTTGTCCAAAATGATCTTTCCACTATCCTGACAATGATTTGATAACACCGACCTTTGCCCATTAACCAGCAACAAAACCACTAGCAACATGACAAAAAATGTACTAAACAAACCCAAGGCTCAAACAAATAGTGGTACACTTCGTGTGGAAGCAATACTGGACACTTCATTGATGTGAGCGAAGATCGATCAGCCGGATCCCGAACAGGAACGCTAATCCATAGTGGTGTTACCGGTAGCTGCAGTAATCTGGACAAATCCCTTTCGCAATTGTTGGGAAACTGACCATGGTTCCCCAGTGCTGCAAAGCGATGGGTAAGAGGACTTAGCCTTGCTCCATTAGCCTCATCAGGGTTCATTATGGTCCTAGTCACAATCTAATGCAAGTAACATCAGGATGACTTGATGCTATAACATTATTTCGAAAACTTCTGCTACTTGCTATTATTTTTTTGGGTCTGTACCACCATCATAATCAACAACCAAATTTAAATAGATTTAGTTTTGTCGCATTTTCCCCCGGCACGAGCCTCTGCCTCCCTCACTGCTGCGCTGGCTGCCTTTTGAAGTTCTGCGCAGCTAGTTGCCTTAGAGCCATCGTTTGGACATGATCATGATAATGTTGATCTAGTTGTGGTGTTTGCTGTTGGTGGTCAACTCTTCTTAATGTTTTCAGCATTCATGAATTGTTTTTTGTTGATGCATCGGGATCATTCATCATATCGTTTGTGATCGCTTGTTGCAGTCTGTTTAAAATTGTTCATTATTAATGTGGTTTTAATTAGTCAAATCAGCTTTGGCTTACACAAGTGGTTTGCAACATACTAACATTTCAACAAGGTATAATTGCTCAAACTTAATGGTGACAATAAAATCAATAATATTAACATCAAGTGAAATTAGCTTGCTCTAACCTGAGCTCCATATCAATGCACCCAAGGTACCCCGCGTCCCAAGCTCGAGATCAGATAATCGGCATAGGAGTGAGTACCTGGATCCGGCAGGAATGCTGTGATATAATATATGTTTGATATATATATATACCTCTCAAAGTAACAGGGAATTCACTGAACCCAAATCATTGATGGATGTTAGGTGTATGGCTGCGGAATTCCATAAAAAGGTCTTGAAGCTGGGCACTATGATCGGTCAAGCGCATTTTGATCCAAAGCTTGCGAACGCTGTAAAACTGACAATCGCTATCTTTTCACTGTGGCATTTAAGCCAACCATGCAGGGTCCAAAGCACTCCATATGGAATTTTGGGTGTTAAACAGTTTCTACTCACATTATAAGGTGTTGAGAAAACATCAAAGATGCGTTTGGACCCACGCACCTAAGGTTAAGCTCCACAATGTTCCCCTGCGATCATCTTGGTTCGGTCATACTTGGGTGAACCCAACACCTGATTTGATAGCAGAAAATGCAGTATACTAAGTCTATATATATATATATATATGTAACATATTACAAGTAGATTGGTTTGTTATTCGTATAGTGCTGGATATCAACCTCAAAAGTCAAATCTTCAGGCAGTCGAAATGGAGGCTGCTGCCTTCGCTTTGGCTTTGGCCGAAGCTTTCGGCACATGCATGTTAGCATGTTTGACTTGATCCTTAAAATGTTTGTTGGCATCGTCCAATGCCTTTGTTGGTCCTGCCAAATCAACATCGGTCGCCAGAGCTTCTTCAAGCTCCCCCTTGCGAGCTTTCAGATCA
>VSDK01023381.1:332711-353142 GCA_009767595.1 Symbiodinium kawagutii
TGCTGAACCAAGGCGGTCTTGATGATCTCTGACCTTAGTGGAACAAGATACATCCCTGAAATTTGTACTAAAACAACATTTGTGGGTAGCTTTACACGCAATCATGTGTTTCAACAGTCTTTGTGTATCGGTAGGTAATCTGCAATCACAGATTTTTTAACCTTGATGTTTTAACATTATAATCAGTGATCGTGTTGATAAGATATAAGTTTACCTAAGCTTATATTTATATGTTTATCAAAAAACTTAATCAATTAAAGAACAAAAAACACCCTGATGATGTCAAAGGAAAATACCTTGTTTCTCCACATGTTGCTTTGCGAATACGTTGATCATTATATATCATAATATTGTTATAATTATAAAGGATGTTTTCATTAGTGACCTGTTAATTATATGCTATATATATATATGCCACGCATGGTTCCCCAGACTTTCGGTGCTTTGACGCACTAAGAAGTCTCGATCATCATCGACTACAACATGTACATGGTCGACGGCAACCTGACAAAGGAGAGGATTGGGCCAAGTGACACACCAGCTTTGGTAAGCTTGACGTTCATCTGTGAAGTCTCAAGGATATTGTTGTTGGCCGTAGCAATTGCCTCGTTTGGCACAAACCATGCGTTAATTTCATGTACTCTGAACTTACAGTTGGAAAACCTGTTGGGGAACCAACTCACCCTGAACCCAAAATGGTATAAGGACATCCATTATTTTTGACAAGTGTTGTTTTGATTGTCCTTTAACCAACCCAAAATGTTTTGCTAAATCAAGAAGCAAGGAGCTGACTTCGCCAGCTGCATTGGAGTCTTTTCTTTCTTTTCTTTGGGTTTGGCGTCTTGTCCTCCTTTAGGAACACCTCTGCCACCCTTGCCACCTCCTGGCTTTCCACCTCCCTTACCTCCTTTGCCTTTTCCCTGTCCTCTACCTTTGCCGCCCGTGTTGGTATTGGAACCTCCTGCATCCATTTCACCGCCCTCATTCGGACCATACCCAGCATCATAAGTGATGGACTGGCTCCGCTCGAACTTGTCCAAGCTAGATTCGGTATCCTCCAGCCAGCAATGATACAGGGTCATCTCCTTGGCCGGTCGAATAAGATCGCAATGTCTCTTTGGGTGCTTGCAATATATATATATATATATATATACATATATTTGTATTTATATATAAATACATGTATGTATATATAGCTTTTTGTATGTATATATATATATATTTAATATATATATATATATGTACATGTATTGGATTCATATTAATTATATATATATATATTATATCAAAATAATGTACTAGGATATTTTTTCTGGGTTGACGATGCATGCTGCCTGGAGTCTGGGACATGTGGAAATTCTCGATGAGGCTTTGATTGTTCATTCTTCACCTGTGGAAGCAAAACTTGGAAGCTATTGTTTTCTTTTACTTTAGGAGCATTACACGCCTTGTCCTTGATGAGCTGATCCACCAAGTCAACTCGTCCTGGATATCGCTGCAAAAGTTCCTCAGGTCCGCTGACAGGAGACCAAAATCTAAAAATGTTGATCATGCTCATATATCTATATGATATTAGATGTACTTTACATGTATTGCTTAAGCAACTTACACAACTATATACAATATATGTATAATTACATTATATTATATAATTGTATATATATATATTTATTATGTTTTTATGTATTCATTGATGTAGTATGTGTTCCTATTTGTTTACCTGGTCAAGACACATGCAAACCCACATCGATCAAATACATATCAAACATGTTGTTGAAACATATCCATAAGATTATTTTTTTGTATGCACAAAATGTTCGTGTGTGTTTATAATATATATATGCACAAATATTGATGTTTGGTGTCTTGATGCCGACATGTTTCGTCACGTGTCATCCACTTCCACACCCCAACGTTCTCAGTGGTATGGCTTCGGCGTTCCTCCAAGACCAAAGTGCTGCTCAGCCAGTCCTCACCACAACGCTTGAACTCCTCAAACAAGTCTTGAAGTTGACGTTCGTAGTCACGTGGGTTGCACTCCATAGCACTCTCATACTTGGCACGGATAGCATCAGGACACTTAGCAGACCTGATAGATCTGTAGAAGCGCATGTACATATTTTTTGCAATGCGTTTCTCTTGCTCTTCGTCGAGGGGTGTGTCTGCTGAAGGTGCCATAGTGTTGGCTGGAGCCACGCTTGCTGGTGCCACAGTTGCTGGTGCAAAGGTTGGCACTGGTGGTGGGGCTTTCCGGGACACATGGGCAGCAGCGGGAGCCTCTGCCGGAGGAGGTGTAGGCGATGTGGTGGAGGAACCCTGCATAACAGCATCAAACTCTGCTTCCAGCTGTGCTTCGAATGCTGCTGTTGTTTCCACTTCCATTGGGGTGGGGCTTGCTGCTGCTTCCGACTCCATTGGTGCTGCGCTTGCAGCAGGAACTAGTGGTGCTGCTGCGGGTGTGTGCACTTCAGTTGCTGTTTCTGATGTGCTTGCAGGTGGCAATGCTGAGGTTGTGTCCAGTGCTGCTGGCACTGCTGCCGAACTTGCTGGATTGCCCACCTCTGGTGCCATTGGAATCTCTGTGTCGGTCTCTGTCTTGAAGGACAGGTTGGTGGAGTTCCTGCGCATGACACTGAAAAAAGCTGCAACCCCAGCTTTGGTCACGGGGGCAAACTTAATGAGAGGATCTTGGGCCTTTGTTGGAACGGGAATGGCAGCTTGAGGTGTAGTGACATGGCCTGCTGCTAAGGATGCAGACAGTGAAGATAGTGCGGCTGAAGTCAGAACTGGTGTGGATGCTGCGCTTGCTTCTGCTGCTGGTGCCACTGCTGGTGTCACCGTTGTTGGTGCTGCTGCTGGTGCCACTGCTGGTGTCACCGTTGTTGGTGCCACTGCTGGTGCCACTGCTGGTGTCACCGTTGTTGGTGCCGCTGCTGGTGCCACTGCTGGTGTCACCGTTGTTGGTGCCGCTGCTGGTGCCACTGCTGGTGTCACCGTTGTTGGTGCCGCTGCTGGTGCCACTGCTGGTGTCACCGTTGTTGGTGCTGCTGCTGGTGCCACTGCTGGTGTCACCGTTGTTGGTGCTGCTGCTGGTGCCACTGCTGGTGTCACCGTTGTTGGTGCTGCTGCTGGTGCCACTGCTGGTGTCACCGTCGTTGGTGCCACTGCTGGTGCCACTGCTGGTGTCACCGTTGTTGGTGCTGCTGCTGGTGCCACTGCTGGTGTCACCGTCGTTGGTGACACTGTTGGTGCCACGGCGTCGTTGGTGCCACTGCTGGTGCCACTGCTGGTGTCACCGTTGTTGGTGCCACTGCTGGTGCCGCTGCTGATGCTGTCACCTCTGCTGGTGCTGCAGGCTCAGCTGGAATTGTTGGCAAACTTTCTGGTGGGATTTGGGAATCAGGCATGATTCCCACCGGCTCAGCCATAAGGATTGGGGGCTGGCTGCCATAGGGGTAAGCATCAGGGAGGGTGTCCAAGTCTACCACTGCTGGTTGTGTGGCGGTTGCTTCTGCTGTGGGCGCGATCGCATTTGCTACAGGGGGGGGCGGTGATGTTACCAGTGTGTCAGCTGCTCCATTGGAATGGGCTGTTTGGTTTGTGCTAGGGCTGTCGAGCTCTGTTGGTGGGATCATGGAATCATCAGGTCGCTCTGCATCCTGAGTGTGCAAGGTGTGGCACATATACACACACACACATATATGTATATAATTAAAATGAGAGAGATACATGTCTACTCATTACATGTGTACATGTACATATAGATATGTTTATTTTGGTAAATGTATTGCTGTAGTGTTCATGGTACGGTCTCAATTTAGATATATCTAGATACATTTTACATTTATGTTTCATATATTTTAAATATATAAGTATATATATATATATATTTAGATACATAGTATATATCCAGAAATTTCTTGTTTACAACATCTTTATTTACAAAACAAACATATCGAACCAAAGGACATAGTGAGCATACATACACTGGTGAAGCTAGATCAAACCAATCAACACTAACCCACAAAAAAATGATGCTATTGCCCAGTAGCTTCAAACACACCCAAAGTCATAGTAGGCAGTGTCAGCAGCACGTCGTCGCTGGCACCTTCACCCCGCATGCAACAAAACAAATTATGTAGTGATGATCCAACCGTGCAAGCAAAAACACACATTCTACATGCAGCACACCACCATTCTCACCACCAACCCTCAACCACCCTACCTTGTTGATCGAAGTTCAGCTTGCACGGTTCGACAGCTGCAGTATCAACCCCACAAGACTGCTTGGGTTCAGGGGTGACTTTGGTCGATGGTGTCGGGTCCACAGATTCATGGCTACGCTTACTGTCAGCGCTCCCGGTCGATGTAGATGTAGCAGCTATCGATGCAGCTAGAAGCTTGCGGCGTTGCCCTGCTTCCACCGCAGCTTTGGCCACCTGAAAGGGGCCACGCATATGATGATTTGATAGTGTGCATGTGATTATCAGACTACACATGATGGTTTAAATAAACATAAATAAGAAGCAATGGCACTCTGGGTGGTTTACTTCTAGTTGCCCAGCCTCCATCATCTCATCTCTCATGGTCGACATGGTCCAATCAATTGGACACAGCACGGTTTTGACCAATGTCACTGGACAACTGGCAATGGATTTGAACCAAATGGGACTCATTTTGCCAAGTTGAGTTACATCCCACTGCATTCATCAATGAATGTGATATTTCTTTCCAAGGTCAACCAAGATGGACGCATGTCCATAGGGTATTCCTTAGGGTTATGGTCATGGCTGAGGAAAACCAAGCAAAACCATGTTTAAACAATGATGAATGTTGGGCCGAACATGCCCTAGTTTTGAATGATTGGCTAAAACCAGCCCTTGTCACCCCATGCCCTGGTCTGTCACGCCCTGTCACGCTCTGTCACGCCCTGTCACGCTAGGATTCCGATAAGTTCCGATTTTTAAAGTATTTTTACAATTACGTCACGCCCTGTCACGCCCTGTCACGCTCTGTCACGCTCTGTCACGCTCTATCACGTTCTGGCACAGTCTGGTGCTTTATTGAGATTTTGATGTTTTTTCTGATTTGGCATACCTTTACAACAGAACTGGTGGCATATATGGTACCTACAGATGGTGTCACCGTGGGTTCTTCCCCAAAACCAGCCCACTCAGCCAGCCCAAGACGGTTTCAGTGTTTTTTTGCTGCAGTGAATGTCCAGCTCTTAGCCATGTAGTAGCCAGTATGAATTGTTCACATGGCAAGTCGAATTGCGAATTGTATGCGCACACTCTGGGGTGTCAACTTGGCAGTGTTTACCAACACATTGGGCGCACACATCTATATATATCATATATGTATTTAGATATATTAATATATCACGGCATCATTGAGTATATATATATATATATATCGTGGCAACACACGCCAACACCCTTAAGAAAAAACCAACGTTCTCGTTAGTCATCAAAGGGCAAGGAAGCCTGCGGCTTGAATCTACCTGCGTCTTTCTCAGCTCTCAGGAATATCTTGAGGCTGTCCAAATCAGCCTCTACCCACTTACGAGGAACCTCCTTAGATGCTATGTGTTGGTGCGCAATCAACATGATGTACTTGCAGACATTAGCGGATCATATATACATGTGCCTGCACCACAATCCCAACCAAGTTTCAAATGGGTTTCGGTGCTCTTCCTGCATCTTCGTGAAGAGCTTACGCAGGAGACCAGCTACAGATGCCTCAGCGATGGCAAGGCGAAGCCATGGGCCGGGGAACAGGAATAACAGCATGGTTTGGTATCTTGCCAAGATACATCCTGTTCTGCAAAATATTTGGCACATGTGGTACCAATTTTTTTCGGGTAGGCTTGTGACTGCTTGAGCTTCGTGTCGCCAGTTCTTAGATGCCATCAACAGCCAATGCTAAAGACAAAACACATATGAAATCATACTCTTCCAGAAAAGTGTTTGATTGATGCAGTATGTGTGTTCATGGTTTCCATTGGTTTCAAACACCAGCAAAACTAATGTGACCAAGGTTCACCCAAACCCGCTTGGGATCAGTTTTGGATATGGTTTTCTTAACCATCCCTTTGGATGATAACTTCAGCTGGGCACGCTTGTCCTTTGGAAGGTGAGAATCGAAGTCCACCACCATTGGCCTAGTCAGTTTGATCAGAAAAGGATTTCAATATCCATCAGGAAAACCAGTTGAGTCGAATGGTCTAGGTCTAAGCTCCCTACGCACTTCCAAACAATTGGGTAGCCTTTGGAGAGAAATGGCCATAGAGGCCCATCCAAGTCCTTCTGAAGAAGCTTGGCCCACAATTGAATAGCAAATGCACGTACCACGGCGCATGACGAAGCAGCGAGCTGCCAGGTTGTTCTACCTGGGGATGGAAGGTTTTGGACATCAATATGCACTAAATCACCCTAACCACTTGTGATGTCACAGATTGGATTGCTCAAACCTTTTACCTTTCTACACATGTAGTTATATATGATGTTGATGGTTCACACATATATATAAAGATATATGTATAATGTTATAATATAGATATATATATTTATATAAATGTGTACATATATATATATATATATTTTTTTTTCAAATCACATCATGCCACGTTACCAACCAAAAGCAGCCCATAACCAGAGCCACGAGCGCTAGCAGCGCAAAACGCGCTGCCAATAGATTGCCAAGAACCACGAACTGCTTGGATTCATCTCCCAGCACGTTGTCCATACTGCGCTTCGAGCCAGATCGTGATATCCAGACCCACCTGAGTGACAAAGCAGGGTTGCTTAATCGTAATAGTTTATCTATGTATTCCCAGTCCATATCTTGATCAAAGTGTGGGGTTAGAATTTTCATGAAAACAAACATAAAAAACATTAATTAATATAGTTATTACCATATAAATTAATTTTGAACAACCAAGGTGCGATGAACATGGCACACCTCCGAATAATAACCCTCCTGGTCGTAGTCTAAGAGTATATTTCAAGGCATGTAGAAAGCCCATCGGGTTGGCCATGTCTTCCAATACAGGGTCATTCTCAATGTCGAAGCTCCTCCTCGATTGCAAAGGTTCAGAGAAAAAAACATATAATTATACTGATTCGATGTTCAAAGCATTTCTGACATGATTCATTTTCACAAACGTTCAGTTTAAACCAAGACACGCATTAAAGCCGGAACGACCTCAGCTCTTCGATATTGAAACTAATTTGGTAGCATCGGTACAGCTAGCCAGTTTATGTTGGAAGACTCTGCAGGGATAACATTATCAAATATGATGTTATTAAATGGGTCAAGATCTAATATAGATTCATGAGACTGCCAGCCCAAACCAAACCATGTGGTCGAGCATGCCTGGATCCAACTTACCCAATCTGGGTCAGTGACGAAAGCCTCGTGGCAGGCTCCCAACACCGGAGAAGCATTCGAAGAGATCAAGGTCCTGAAGTCGGAAAGTGCGGACTGGCTTTGGAGGTTTATCTTATCATTTGGCTTCATGTTGGTTCTAAATCCAATGGTAAAGCGATTGAGTCAATGTGATTATGAATTAATGTTTTTGGCTGATGCTCAAAGGAAAAACATGTTTTACTCCTGACGCTAGTTAATGGAGCTTTTTTGAATGTACTGAATGTACTACAATAATATTGGTTGTAATTCGAATGATGAAGGTTAAGTGTATTTGTGTTATGATCATTAATGGAAAAGCTGAATTCCTAGCCAAGGCTAGATAATTTTTTAACGAGAATAACATATGACACATGCCACATTACACAAACCTCACAAAAATAAGTTTGACCGTTTGCATTCCCACCTAGCTCTGCATCCAGTCCTTGGCGTTGTTGCTGAATCACGTAGTCACAACAGTGAATCCTCAGTGCGGATGAAAGTTTGGTTTTCGTGCTGCGATAAGGAAACAAACATGAATCGCACATACAATCTTGGCAATATAGATACAGCCTAGATTCAGAACCAACGGACACCCCAAGTAGAGGAGCATGGCAACTCGTGTTTTTGACAGACCCCTCATCCTTTCGATGAATAGGGAACAATGCAGCTAGTCTCAACTAAAGAGGACGGTCGGTCGCGGCTGCAGGTTCGAGAGGTTTATCATGATCATGGTGCAGTGTCCAACTGATGTGTTTCATCAACTGAAGTGCTTGGCCATTCCCTGACAACAACAGCAACACTCCACATGTTCAAGGGGCCTACGTGTGTGTGTGTTTGTGATGATGGAATTAACAAACATTAAGCTTGTTTTTTCCCCTCTACTCCAAGTTGAAGTCGATCGCAAATCGCGAGTCACACTGAGCCTAGCTAACTCAGCGTTCGAAATGGTTTCGGTCCTAAAGATTTCGCTGGCAGAATCTGCATACTCAAAAACACACAGCTGTAGTACAATTATGCACATGATTATATATATGTTTGTTGATCTAATAATATGTGTAACTAGTGCAATTACAAGTTCAGTTGGCTAGTAACGACTTGGCATGATGTTGCAGAATCCAGCATCTACGCAGAAGCTTTCTTGTTCTGCTTTTTCCCCTTTGGCCATGACCCAATTTCCTGGGCCAATGCATAGGTTGGTTCCCATCCCCCATACTTCATGATCGAAAGGGTGGTTCCACCCTTCTTGTTCACCTTGGCGTTCACTTTGGCAGCGGCCGCAGCATCAGAGGAAGACACATAGATTTGCTTTGCAAACCACCTTAGAGAAGCCATAGTCCGGCTGCCAAAGTTTATGATATATAGTTTACAAAGCCCCAGGTAGATCCCCAAACCAGAGAACTTTATTACAACATACAAGTTGGTTTTTGATGGCCAATGGAGATGAACATATGCATGCTGCATATTATTTAATTTGGCAGGTACACGCATAAGAACATCCACACACATATGTATATAATGATATAATTTGAAGCAGCTGTGCAAGTGTGACGAGAAGGCGGCTGTCTAACGAAGAGGATTACATTGGGGATGGTCTTATCCAAGGAAAGGCAACTGCACTTGGCGGTGTTGTCTTACTTGAAGTTTGCTTACCGAGACATGAATGAATGCTGGGAAGACAAAGGTCCTGATCGTGCATGTGGATCAACATTTCCATGAGGATCGCAACAAGTTGCCAATTTTCCCACCCAAGAGATTGGGCAAACAACTTGCTGGACAATCTGCCCCGGTGGCCGAACAAGTACATACTACGCCAAGACCGAAGTGAGAGCACTGGCTTCGCAAACACTGCTCTGATCGCTAGCACTGATGATGACTGTAGTATCTTGCATTGCATATATATATATATATATATATATATTTATTTATTTATATATATATTGATATCAAAAGGAATGATGCAATTTTATAATTCTTTAGCCAGTAAATGGGTTGGCCTGTGAACCACCGGTGTTTTCACTGCTATGGCCCCCACAAGATGCCAAGCGATGAAGCTTCAGAAGTAGGAGCCCTCAGAGTAAAGGACTTCTTGGCATTGCCATCTTCTGGAACCGGAATGCTCGCCTTCTTCAGCAAAGGTTCCTTAAGCTAGTGCAATCCAGCCATCGAATTTGGCAACACTTTTGCTACATATATATATAATATATAATATATATATATATATAATATATAATATATATATATATTTATTTATTTAAATAAAGCTATCTATACATGTATTAGTGCACAGTTTGTATATAATATTTATATATATGCATATATATTATTATTTGTATTTATATTTACAGGTATATTATATATCAATGTATTTTGTATAGTTAAATTTTGATGGATTCATGATACAACAATTTATCCATACATATATGCATGTACACAAATATAATAAACCAAATGTTTGATAAATCTAGATAAAGACACATGTTCCTGGCTCAGCTGATACATGTATATATACATGTGAACGGTGCCATTATCGCTTTGCTAATTTGTTCCCCATCGTTGATGTGGTTACTTTTAATAACAAGGCCCCAACAAATCAAAAAAAAATATATATACATCATCAGGACATGGATCTGTGATGGTCCAACGGGACATCATGTCGTCATTGCCATCATCATGGTCTTCCTTCGGTTCATTGGTACCTGCTGGTTCGGTACCTGTTTGATTTGGTTCTGGCTCTGCACGGTTTTCGGCACCTTCACCATCATTAGGATCCCCAGCACCATCGGCACCAACACCTCGGCCGCGGCCCCGGCCACGACCGCGGCCACGTCCTCCAGGCTTCTTGCCGATGACCTTTTTCACCTTGGGATCCTGACCAGCTTTGGTCACAAGGTGCTGCGCATCGCTGAGCTTGCGAGCCGCTTGAGCCTGGCAGGGCGTGGAATCTCTGAGGCAAAGCTCAAAGATGATTTGGGATTTGGTGAGAGATTATGACATCTGTTTTTGTTCAAGATTATACACTATTGGTGTATGTTTTGAACATGTGGGCCTTAAGCTGTGCCGCATGCACATCCATTTCTCGATCAGCAGTAGGGTACATCTTTTGAAACTCATCTTCAGCTTCTTTCTCCATGTGTTCATCACGCTCAGGGGGCACTGGTTGCACAGGCTGTCGGTCCTGCAAATGATTTGTTGTGATGATGCATGTCGGCTGAAGATATAAAAAACAATCAAATTAAATATCATCAAGGTGAATGTTGAACCATATCATGTTTACATATGTTTACAGGCCGCTGTGGCTAAGGTGAAGAAATTCAATAGGTAACAAATTATGAACACTATTATTGGTGAGATATAGCTCACACACATGATTGAGTTCCTCAGTTTGGTCACCCGGAAAGGTTATGGTTTTTGTGAGGAAACATATATGTTTGGTCTAATTATACAAGCCGGTGGGTAAAACATTAATGTAATGTAAATAAATTTTCACGATTGGATTATCCACTATATGCATAGTGAGATGTTGTTATTTTTGGTTCTGAACATCTACTAGCTACTCCTACGTGTCCTTGTCAGCCTGTCTTCGGTGATCATGTGGCTGACCAGCTGCTGCCGGTGGTGCATCACCAAGATTCATGCCACCCATATGATCGCATAGTTCCATTTGCAAAGTCTCCATTTCATCGGGTGACTTGATCGCCTTAATAGAATGGGCAAGGTGTTTAATGAAAACAAATTGTTTAAACCACAAGCTCATTTGGTTTCCAAATTCAAGACACTGGAGCAGTGGCTGTGGTCACTGGAGTCGACTCCAATGAGAATGCGCTTGATGGTGTGCAGGTCCGAGACAATGGCGAAGATGTTGCACTTCCTGACTCCTGGCAGATGTGGAAGTGGTTGATCGCACGCACTCTTTGCTACTGTTTAATTCCCATATATTTATACATATAGATAGATCGATATCAAAATATATATATATATATATGTATAATTTAATTATATATAATATATTTTTTTTGTATTTATGTTGAGATTTGAATGAACAATGTCATTATTCAATCCAACGTATCGTTTGTCAGGTGTTCACCCGAACCGCAGTCCTGCTGGATTGCAGCTTCAATAGCCGAATCCACATCTTTGCCACCTGCAGGGTTGAACATTTGATCCACTGGAAAGAGCCTGCAATAATTAGTTATAACATAAATAGCAATATCCTTTTCGAACATTTAAATGCTATGATATATAGTTGTAGTTTAGAAGTTTAGACATAGACGCAGCTGTAAAAAAATATCACGTACATATGCCCATGTGTTGTAATATGTCTTTTTGTCAATCACATGCCTGCATAGATCAGCTTCACCAAGAAACTTTTCAGATTGGCAATGATCTCGCACTTTGCCTTGGGGGTACGCCTGGCCAAACCAAGCGCGTGTACCACAGCACATCGCAAGATTGGAGCTTGAGCATCGGCCCAATCCTTAGCACATCCACAACGCCCCAACACACACACACTCTCAATGTAGGGCCGCAACACAACTGGCAACATGATGGTTTCAAAAAAAACCTTTGTGACTTTATATATATATATAATAAATTTGTTATAAGAATTATGTATGTGTATGTGTATGTGTGTTTGATTTTCAGTGTGTATTTATATATATATTTTCATATTGATATTTTGTATATATGTAATGCTAAGTTCCCATCCCATTACAATATTGATGTGATTTCAAGGTTCTGGAAGCCCCAGCTTATGTTGCCAAGGGTCTTTGATCACCCGAGAGCGTGCTGCCACACCCAGGAGCACGTAGCGCTTTGCCAGAACTCGCAACACTGCCTTTCAGGCCAGGAGTGCACAGGGCTTGAAAACGGTGAAAATCCCAAACATAAATTATTGGTCAAAGTATATTGGGGACTGGGGTAGTGATAGCCAGACCCTTTTGTGTCAACCGAGAAACTTGATGGATTCGAAGGCTAGGGACAACACATCCCTCAAAGGAAGCGAAGTACTGCATGATGAACCTCCAGTGCATCTTCACCTTAGCCGTTGTGGATTCGATTGCTCCAAATGAAATGGTTCCAACACTAGTACTGATGTGTAATTATGTGGGGTGAACAACAAAAAATAATCAATATTATTGCAAAGGTACCATCTCCGCACTGTTCGGACCATCCTTCGGCACGTGCAGCACCACGTGATCCTTATTGGTGTTTTGGCTGATCTCCCATGAGCAGCAAAACAAGAATTAAGTTCCCTCACGCTTGAAGGGAAAAACAAAACAATTCTTTAAGTAGATGCAAAGTGTCCTTTCGAATCCGCTCAATAGTGTCCCCTTCCAGCATCCACGCGTTGAGAAAGTCCTCAGGGAAAATGCTGCTAGTCATCAAGCTTAAGCTTCAGATTAGGAGTATGTGTTGTGTTGTAAAAAACCTGCATGCACACAGAAACATAATTGGTCTTTTTTGTGTATATATAAATATATATATATATATCTATATCCTTTTATATATATTATTTATATTTATTAAATGACTCAATCATTGAAATTATGTTTGCAGAATTTCAGCCCCACATGTCCTCCAACAGATATTGCTGGACCTTCGAGTCCATGGCTAGGCGCACAGCCGAAGATGAGATGCTGGGCGATGTCGGGACAAAAATCGGTCTCGGCGGAGAACTTGTTGTGACTTGTGGCCAACGCGAAGGACTTTCCAGCTCATAACCCCTGAGGATCCAAGTAGGCATATATATATATATATATATTTCTAGAGTAGTTATATATATATATACTTAGATTTAAATACGTTTCCGTTCTCCCCTCAAAGTGGTTCATTGCATTCATGAAGTAGAAGTCTCAAATATACCCAGGATGCACTTATGCTAGTGGTTTAACACAGGGCCCTGTCCAGAGGCGCACTTCCGAAGTGATCAACAATGTTTGTCGCCTGGGAGAGGCGTGAAGGGAAGGCTCATAAGAAACAACCTAGAAAATAAACAAACAAAACTTAAACATCACCAAACACAAAAAAAATATATGTAGATAGATGAAACGAAGCACCAAGTGACCGGTCCATCCACAGCTGTAGATGTTGCAGTTGCATAGCTGGATCTGTCTTTCGCCTTTCAGGGAATAGGGTTTGTTGAGGGAAATAGACAGCATACAGAACCACAAACTTAAACTAAAAAAACAAAATGGCACAACATGTACTATATCCTTAAGCACAAACTAGTCACCCAAGAAGGCTTTGCTTCAGTAGCAGCAGTAGAAGCAGGAGGAGCATCGCGGTTCGCTCGGTGAACGGCAATGGCGCGTTTCATCAAGTTGAGTTTGGTAGAATATACTATATATGATTTGGCTATATTTGGCTTATGCACCCTTATGTGGGTTGAAATTGACCAACATCACGATCACAGTCAAGTAAATTCGAATCCCACATATCGCAATCTTGGAACCCATGCGATTGGATATCATGATTTTAAGGACCCATCGCAATCCCATTGCTGCGTTGAGCCAAGCTCCACCGTTGGCATCAGCTGTTCCAGCTGTTCCCACACCTGTGTGGCGTTCACCCTGGGAAGAACATAGAGATATGTCTATATATTAGCACCTGAGTATCCAAGTAAGCTCACAAAACCAGAGATTCCGATAAATTTTTAATGAAATTCCGATAAGTAGTTGTTTTGAGGGGTTAACGGAAAAGTACTTAAAATTCAACTACTTATCCGATAATGAGCTATTTGCTTACTTGGATCCTCAGGGATATATATATGGCGGGTAAACATATGATCACATATAAATTTATGACAATGTATGACAATGGATGATAATGTATGTTAATGTATGATGTGAATTTGAACATTTGCATATTGTATATCTGGATGTCATCAAATGGATTTCCTCATAGACATTCCAACACACGAAAACAAGGATTTCGGCTGCCTAAATGCAGAGGTACCCTATGTATCCCTATGTCACTTCTGACTTCTACTGAAAACGTTGCTCCCCAGCTGTGCAAAGAATGCACATAGATCCAACCGATCTTTATAAAGCTTAGGACCTTAGGATCTCAAATTTGACAACATATGCCCATTGTCTGATATCCTTTGATGGCATGGATGGCGCAGGCGTTTTCTATCTGCAACATCATATTGGCCAAATACTGTGAAGATCGTGTGTGCATTCAATCAACAGGTCCAACACTGAGAAGCAGGCCTGTGGCAACACGAAGTTTTCTCAAAACAACCATATATCATAATATATATATATACATATATATATATATCATGTGATATTCAACTACTACTACCAGTACCAAACACATCGAGCATTGTTGACAAGCACATACCAAATGCTTGGAAGAAAAAGGTTGCCACCTTTGGACTTCTTGAAGCAACCCCATACAATGACCCCTTTGAATCGTGATAAGTCCAGAAAAAGTCACTGGCTGGGATTTCAAGGAAACCAAGGCATGAAAGGAACAAACATTACAAGCTATTGTTACTGTCGTTCTTGCAATATGCAGCGGGAATTTGGGGCTACACAAAGTTTGTACATAATGGTCAGGTTGATGCTCATAGTCAGTGCTGATGGTTAATGAGGAGATGTTTTTTAAAGAGGTCATGCGCATGCCACGATTTCATCAACACAGACATAGATCTCACATCAGTGCTTTGGACTGACAGCAAACATGTGCGCTTGACTCCTGCACCATACTGTGCTTGACTCCCACCTTCGAACAAGAAGCACCGTGACGTGATCAGGCCATGCCGGAGTGTTCTTTTTCTCTGTTTTGACACGCTCGAATGATTGGATTCGTCGGTGTGCATCGAATTCGGGGGAGTTTGTCAAAGACCGAGAGGAACAAAAACACGCTTATAGAAATTAAGACACACGATGTGGTGGCTTTAACTGGGTTGAATAGCATTTGAGGCTTTCGTTGGAGCATGCATGCCATAAACAACAGCAAATATATTTGCTTGTTCATGAATGGTGGTACCTACTAACCATCCGGACAAACTCATATTTGAGGTCAAAAAGGTTAGTACTTGAGTCAGTGAAAAAATACATCAGCATGATTGGCCAACATGGCAAGTAGCTTACCAACCCTGAGGTCAATAGCCAATATTAGCCAGTAGCAGTTTGACTCAGCCATTGCCCACTAACAGTCATATACCCAAACGTTTATTAAAAAATGATTCATATTGGATGATTTCGGGGTCCCCCCATTTTGAGGAACACCCATACTAGTCTTTCATACAGTCTTCAACATCTATCGCCGCTGGTTTTTCCTGCCGCATCAAGCATGGGACCGCGAAGATCTCAAGCGATGCAGTTGGCATTATCATTATCATTATGGCAATCAAGCACAAGATGTGTTAGCTGGACTGTCATCGCTTATTAGGGGACTGCAGTATTTGCAACATTTAGAACAGGATGACCACCACCCACTGGTTTCTGGCGCTGTTCTGGCATGGAACATCACCAAATGTCACTGCAGGCGCATGGACAAAGATCCCATTCAAGCTAAAGTATGCCGAAGTCACATCTTCTACTGAAAATGATGTCAACGGGTTCTTAAGTGCGAGTATGCAAACTGATGCAGGGCACTGCTTTCGGGATCTCTAATGGGTATGTGTTCGCTGTAGACAATGACATTCCGATAAAGTATAGTGCAACTAGTATTAATTAACTGATGCGTGATACATTTATGATCACCGACCATGGCTATGTCATTAAGCAATGGCTGATATGATAAAGATTACACAGTCATGGTGAACGGTTACCGTTTTTGATGTCAAAAGCGGGGTATGACGTTAGGGTCAAGTACCCCATACTTAGCCCCAGCTGTTCACATCTCAGAAAATGACCAAACTAGTCCACTTGTTGGGATGGGCTCACTACTACCCATCTGTCGGTTGGTGACTACTCATCCCCAAATCGATCCTGTTGATCATAATGAGTCACCTTGTTTGCATTACTTTAAGCATCATGGATTGATCCCATAGAAGGGGGAACTTTTTCCCATCTTCGCCATTGCTGGTGATCTCGGAAACTCCCCTCTAAGGCAGCACGGTGCGCCAAGCGCACCGTGCTGGCCCTGATAAAAAACCAATTAGTCCTGCACGGCCCAGCTGGGACAGTGTGGCAGGGTGATATCTCAGGATATCTCAGGACACACATTGGAAGCAATGATAATTGTGACTCTAGAACCATGTGGTACCCTTCCCCCAGTTATAAGTTGTCAGTGAGCTGTTTCACTATGTAGTTCTAAGTTCTATCCGTCAAAAGCACCATATTGAAGTCTACTGTAGATACTATTGCAATTTCTGACTTAAACCTGCGAAAGTGCACATTTGTTCTTCTTCAATTAGAACATCTCAGCGCCAGCATGACATCGTGACCCAACTGGACTTGAAACAGGACATCTTTCAACTGCTAGATACGAGAATTAGACGTGCAAACGGTTGGAGCCCAGAAAACAAGGTAGCGAGTGACCGTTTTACAATTTCTGGCAAAGTTACCTCGCATTGGTTCTTTGGTGTCATATTGCGCTCTGGGAAGACCTGAAATGAGAAGCACTGTTGCAAAAAAAGATAGGTCCAACACATCTTGACCCACAGAGATGTACACAACATCCTCAGCAGGGGTCCATTCATGGCGACGACTCATTGGCCAAGGGCTCACTTGCCAATTGCTCCTCCTGTTGTGCAGGGAAACATGGCAAACTGAGATAGTGGCCCCTGAAGAAAGCCACATGTCTCTCATGGACAGTTGTTCATGTGACTATGTCCCAAACATTGAAGCTCCCCAATAACCAGTTTATTCACCATTCACATCATGATAACCCAGCCATGGCTTGGAGGTTCCCTATGGCTTCCGACACCCCATGACTGCATGGTGCTGTCCGGTCAGCGGTCCATGGTATCCCCCAGCTGCTGCGCACCTCCTGCGCCTCCGGTGGCACGATGCCCTTCTCCACCACCTGCAGTGGAGGTTGTAGCCAGGGACAGCCCGCTATGGTCGTCATCAGCTATGGTTTATTCAAAAATAGCTTTGGTTAGCAATCTTTTGATAGATCTTAGCAATAGCCATTCCTAGCCATTATTCTCCAGTATCAGCTACAATTAACCATTACCATTGCTTGATTACTTGGATGTGCAGCTGGGGATACCACAGGGACATAACCATTGTTGGTTCCACCCTTTAAGGTGGCGAATCAAACTCCTCTAACAGTTTCGAGTAGACGACATGGCACATCCAAGTATGGTTCAACCTGGTTGTTTGTATGGGTAATCAAGAACCACTAAGCAACCAGGTTTATCCATGATGATCTCAGCTATCAACAGCCATGAGTAACCCGCGATCCACTCAGCAGGCTGTGGGTCCAAACCCTGTACCCCTGGTTTCCCCCTGTTAGCCATTGTTTTCCCTATTATTGTTGGTGGAAATCCACCATTAGTTGTTTGATTAATATCGACCCATAGCCATATGTAGCTGGTATATCCCCTATATTGTTGGTTATCATCCCTTATCATTTACCATCACCCAGCTAGTTAACCATTGTTATTGGTTGGTTAACTGCTTGACCCATAGCCAGCACAGCTTGCCTCCAAGCAGTCATCCAAACTGCTCTGTGTTCTCCTCGCCAAGTCGTCCGCTTCGGCCACCAGCTGCAACACCTGAGCCCCAGTGAGACTGGCAGCCAAGGTGAGCCCTGGATCCTAAGGATACCAAGGTGGCTCACAATGATATGCCTGGCCAGAAAACATGGATCACAATGATATATATGTAAATACACACGCGTGTATACATAATATATATATATATATATATTTAAAAAAATACATAATTAAATATATATATATACACATATACATGCATATACAAATATACACATACTGACTTCTATATCAAGACCATATGGATCAAAACAACAATAACATCAGGATCATGACCAACATGACAACCCTGACATGACTCCAACTTTTGGTCCGGCGAAGGCTGGATGGCACCTCCTTTTGTCTCTCGGAGCCAACGGTTTCGAGGAGATCTTGAAGCTTAGCCTCAAACCACTGGGGGGCTGGCGACAGGAGACATCGCTGAGACCCCGACAGCATGGGAGGGCGTTGCTGAGGGGTTAGAAGGAACCACCAAGCGACTGGGATGGTGTAAATTCGCAAGCTGTCTGTGACGACTGTGTCTTGGCGTCGGCACAGAATTTGGATATCGCACCTACAATTGATGAAGCCATTGGATTTGGGAGTACCACATTTAGGGTTGTGCGACCATGAATGGCCATTCAGCTCAAGGTGGGAACTTTGACCAAACTCCTGCTTGGGTCTTACCCTAAAGCACTATTGCTTTCTCCAACAGGTGAAACTTGAGGTGCTACTGATGAGCTCTGGAGTGGATTGTTCGATTATTTGCTCGACACGCTTCGAGGTAGAGCAATGTTGGCTTTGTTTTGGGTTCTTAGCTACATCCACATAACCGTAGTCCGGTTGTTGATTCCTGCAGTTATTGGTTGCTTCCGACCGTGGCTGCTGCAACAGCTCTTGACATATCTTCAACCACTGGTGGCCACAACTTGTTTTGGGATTCCAGTGACCATAGCGATACTGCGCGCAAGTTTGCCATTGACGCCACGTCACCTTCATGCCCGCGAAGCGCCGCAGGTCACTCACAAGGCGTTGGCCTCGCATGCTTGCGTCAATCAAACCGTGAAAAAATATTGATTAATAATGGATTGTGGTTGATAATGGGTGGTTGATAGTGACGGGTGACAACGGTGGTTGATAATGGTGGTTGACAATTTTGACAATGGTGGCATATGATAATTGTTGTACAATGGTGGTTGGCAAACGGTTGATTTTGGTAGTCTTCGGATTTTGGCAATCAACCAGCTGGTAGCGATGAACATTGCTAAATCCATGAAACGTTGCATGGTTCAGCAAGCAATCTGTCGCCGGCGCTGATGGTTCCAGCCGGTGGGCCGGCAGAAGTTGTTTTGAGGCCTTTGAAATCACCCCGGCACCAACCACGCTGCTAAATGGAGCCCGCGTCCCATGCATGAGCTGGATGGATCTGATCTTGTACGTTGCCGCGTAGTATGCTTGACCCACAGGAAAACTTGAGAATGCCTCTGAATCTGATGGCAGGTATGTGTTTGGGCAACCCATCAATGGGCGATTCTGATGAAAGTCAGTTTTCATGGTTTTCATGTCCATGAGAAATTACCATAGACATTGACATGATGAGAAACACAACTTGGCTGGAAAAAGTGTGAATGAACGAAACACGTTTGAGCAATCAAACTTGCTGGTACCATCCGATCATCACGCCAACCTCGCAAGATTGTGCTTCTTAATAAAAATAAAAATGGTACAGTTCACAAACCAGCCACAGTTTCATCCAGTTTCACCATAGGACCAGCAAATAGGGGGCTTATTAACAGCTGGATCTCCCACTAAAATACTCCCTGGGACAGTGGAAATCGGCCATTTTCAACTCGTTGATCTATTGAAGAGGGTATTGTTGGTTGGTATCTCCTCTCAATGTATATCCAGTATTCACCATGAGTGTTGCCCCTACTAAACTCGGGTAATTGATCAATTGATCATGGACCATCATTGCATAATCACTATTCACCATGATTGTTGCCCCTGCTAACCACAATAAACAACTATTCACAATAAACAACATAACTATTGTGGTTAATAGTGGTTTAAACTGCTAACCACAATAAACAACATAAAACTCGTTGATCAAACCTGGCTCCGGCCCTGCTTTCCGCTCTCGAGCTGCCACACTTTGCCCTTCGGCCGCCAGCCGCAAGTCTTCGCAAAGCTTCAACCTTTGCCATCGCCCGGCAAACCACCGAACCATCAAAACCCAGCCATCCTGCAGGAGAACGCTTGTTCGTTCAACTGCTTGGGTCATAGTTTGTAGCATCCTGTAGCTATAGTTCTGCCAGTGAAGCTAGATTTACTGAATGGACCTAGATAGCTACTGCTTTCCCTAGA
>VSDK01023381.1:353154-383169 GCA_009767595.1 Symbiodinium kawagutii
TCCCTACAGCTACCAGATCTGTTCTAGTTCATGCCTAGCAGGTTCACCACCCTTATGAATCAACAAATGGATTGCTTCAATGGTTCCCATGGCCAACAGCAAAGGAGACAGCCCTCCACCATGGCTGAAGAAATGATGCCCACTGCCTGATCAGTGGCCATCCTACACCAGCTAGTGGCATCCTGCACCTGTCCGAAGCTGTATGCGCATACATGGCTGTTGAGATTGGTTCCCTACCAAATGTATTTGTTTACTACATTGTTTCACAAATGATTGATGCTAAGTGGCAATCCAAAGAACGAACCAAGTGTTTGGACAATATTTCGTAGCGACATGCTTCGCGTGTTTTGACAATATTTCCCAGCTTCAATGATTTTGTGACAGGTTTAGTACTGGAACCTGAAATCTGCCGCAATCTCCCCATTACTGAGACTTGCATCAAAGAGCACAAGAAAACACGGATTTCAACTCAGAAGCCTGACCCCATGTGACACTGTTGATGAGGTCAAAGCAGCTTAATCCAGGCATTTTTGATACGGACCCCAAGGTCAACCAGCAATAACCAATGGAGACCTCTTGTTGATGAGGTTGCTGGAGACCTCTTGTTGGTCGTCCCGTGCGTTTCAGGAGCCTCCAAGCAGTTCCAACCAGCGGTGATCACCAGTGATCAAACAGGATCAAGACTTCAGGATCACATCAAACAGTTGACTTCTAAGCAAAGGCATCAAACCATCCAGTGGTGCCATTCAGCCAAGTGACTTCCATGGATTTCAATAGCTCAACATAGCGATTGAATCCACTAGATTTCAATCATTTCATAATCCAATAGATTCCAAGATCTGGGTATTTCTCAGAATAGGGGTAACCCCCAATCATCCATGTTTATAAACATTTACAGTGACCAACCATAACTTTGGAGGCTTCCCCTCATGGCTAGGTCGGAACCACCATGGTTGACCATTGATGATCTCGTAGATCTCATGGGTGATCCTGAGCTCGGAACTGTTGGGCGATCTCCTCATCAATGGCTCCTGGCACAAACATTCACCAGGTGAGCGAACAAATTTCCAGGTGGGGTTCCTGTCATGGTCAAATGTCAACAATAATGATGCTTTATATGGTGGTTATCGGCAAATTACCATGTAGAGGTGTTTCTCAAAATAAGGGACCCCCTCACATTATTCTTTATAAAATCACTAAAAGCCATGAACCATCCTTTTTTGGGGTCCCCTATTTTGAGAAACTACCATGTAGGGTTTGTCCACAAATGGTTACCCCCTTAACCACACCTAAATGATGAACATTAGTCGGAAAAACAGACTACAACGCAGAGAGTCAATACAATGGTTAATGGTCAACAGTAATGATGATTTGTATAGTGGCTATAATTGTGAATAATGATTAATGGTTCAAATACATAGGCTTGATAATTAGCTTGAACCTGCGTGTAAACTTATTGATGGGTTCTACGCTGGTTATTGCAACTATCAATAATGGGTGACAATGGAGGAACCAAACCAACAATGAGTTTTAGTCGACTTAGATCATTAGCAAGCAGCTTTCATTCTTGTCTATTAGTTGGTGTTTAAACATGGAGAACCAGAATTAATGATAAGCGCGGTCAAGAAATCACCATGATGGATCTGTGTTTAGTATGATCAATAATTGTTTTGATGTTAGTCGGGTCGGTGCGTTGTTTTTGTGAATGGTTTCTGAACAACAATCACGGTTGATAGTTAACCATGCTTTACTGAAAACAGCCCTGGGATGGCCCCTGGGCCACTAACAGCCAAGGTGCCAGTTTCAGCCTGGCCCTTCCCCTCGGAAATAGTCATGAATCTTTTGGGAGATGTGAGGGACAACCGCAGCCACCGTAGGATCACCGCCGGATTTCCCACGGAAGTTGATAATCATCCCATGGCTGCTTGTGTTCCAAAAAGATCTCAAGCACCAACCTACCGGCTTAGACTCTCAGCAAGAATTCATTCTTCTTTGTATTGACCACCGTTGGTTGGCTCGTTGCTTTTCAACCATGAATTCTTTGGCTGGTGGTTAACCGTCTAGTTTGTTAGGTGCCTGTGTTTCTGCTTCTGAACCATTGGTTAGAAAATGTTAGAAATTACATGAAATAACTATGTGCTGGTTTTTGTTGGACAAGCGTCAAAGAATAATCAGAACGCAACCCCAGGAAAAGAAACCAGCCAGCATCCACCAATAAAACAGCAACCTGCGACAGTGTTGCTTTGCTATGTACCTATTGCTCATGATTCCAACATCACACTATAACCAGCAATCATACAAATCAGGCAACAATACAGTAATAACCATCATCACCTTTGATTCACCATGACAAACCACTATTACTGTTTTAGTAACCATGATTACTATTACCTTGCTATTAACCAAAGGTTGCTAGTAAACCATGACTAACCACTAGTACCATGACTACCCACTATTACTTGCTTATCAAAGGTTGCTATTAGCCTTGCCCTTCACCTCAACCAATGACCATGGGCTGCATCTCCTTGAGATCTGGTGCACTTCTCGAGCTCATCCTGTGCCTGCGAGCTCGAGTTGGGCAAGCTGGTGAAGATCTCGCAGGCTGACGAAAATGATTATCTGGTTGGTGGTTATCTTCCAGTGGTTGAAGCAGTCATGATTTACCTTCAGGTGGTTGATGGTTATCTTCACGAAGATGGTTATCTTCAGGTTCTTAGTGGTTACCTTCAGATAGTTCACGATTTTGGCAGTTGGTGCTTGAAGCGACCCTCGAAAAAATAGTTCCATGAGCCATGAACCATCCCAAATACAGCTGGGAAAATACAAAACTGTTTAAAACCACCAGCCACTTTTTCACTTCCCATGGTTCAAAAAGCTCACGTGTGTTCATCCCGGTTAACTTCGTTGATAAGGGTAGGGTGAGGGGCTCCAGTCAGGCTGGCATTGTCAGGGACTGATCGCCAATCCATATCGGCCCGATTGGCGCTTTGAAGGGATGAATGACCAGCGCCGCTGATCGTATGGTGGTTTCTCAACGTTGGGGACCCCGAAGAATGGATGGGTTGTTCATAAGAAACACTAAGTTTGGATGATTTATGATGCTTTGGGGGTGCCCCTATTTTGAGAAACTGCCAGGCCATATGCAACAGGCCAAAACAAAAACATCATTGCTGTAGATACAAATCAATAATAAACAAGTATTGATCATTTTATAATACACAGGTCTAACCAGAAAGGTCTGTGACAGGTATCAATGAGCTATTTCAACAACCATCATAAATAAGATTAATTTAGTAATTGAAACAGTACTGCTGTTGGAGCAAATCTGATTGATACCAGCAATCCCAATGGCAGCCATACAAGCAGCAACAATGCCCAGCTTCAGAAAGAGTTCCGGGTTCAGAACCCCCTGGAGTAGCAAACTTCCTACATTGCAAAATGCTTGGCCTCGGCCTGACCTGGTTCCTTGTTCAACATCGCATGACTGCCATCGTTTGTAGCTTTCAGTCCTGATAGTTGACTATGGGTCAAAACCCCGTACCCCTGGTTCCCATCATTAACCATTGTTTTCCCTATCATTGTTGCATTAGTTGGTTGATTATTATCCCCTATTATTGTTGGTTGTTATCCCCTAGTATTAACCATTAACTAGCTATTATTAACCATTGGTTGGTTATTGATGGTTAATATTGATCCATATGCCCAGTTCGAGCAGGATCAGTAGAGCTCAGCACAAGAGTTACGGTTTCAACGGCGAGGCGAGGCTCAGCGCGAAGCCAAGCAGAAAGTCTGCTGCGATCTGCTGCCCTGGCTGCCCTGCTCACCAGTTGTTGATTGTGGCTAGTGGTTGTTGAAGGTTGATTAACTAACCAACTAACTAAATAAATACGAACTAAATAAATACTAACTAACTGACAAACTAACTAACTAACTAACTAACTAACTAACTAACTAACTAACTAACTAACTGACTAGTGAATGGTTGATCAACTAAGTAGTAAACATTGAATGTAGTCAGTTGACAGTATCGTAGTGGTTAGTGGGTATTAACTAACCCACCTGCTAAGAACATCGAAGAAATGGCAACCATTCTCCATGCGTATTGACAAATATAATCCATGATTTTCAATGGTGGGGTTGATTTGTCAGCCACTAGCCAATGTGGACTCTTCTGAACTACGACTGACCACAAAATCGCAACCACTGTCAACCATTCTCAGAAACTGCTACTACTTGGCAGTCAAAAATATTGGTAAGACCTGAAAACGCAGCAAACGCCACAAGGATCACAGCAGGATCACTTGATTTTCGGAAAGCATCAATTTTGTTGCACTCAATCTATCAATAACCCAACGTCAACATCCTGTTGGGTTGCTTACTTAGGTGCCACTGGTTAAATCACGAAAATTGCTGCTTCTCCTTGGTTGTACCTCTGCCTTTGTTATACCATTCAGGTAGATAAATGAATCGAGACATGGATTGGACAAATCACACATTTGTATGTGTTGATTCAACTATGTTTTCTTGTAGAAATAAATGTTTCTATATAAACATAAATAAACATATATATATATGTACAACAAAAAGAAAAATAATAACTATATATATATATATAAATATCAAATAAACATAGATAATCAAATAAATAGATAATCAAATGAATAAATACATAAATAGATAATAAATAAATAACTATATATACCTCCAATGCGGCAGTCGCATGCAGTCGCCCCTTAGGCGTTTACCTCCCTCAGCACAGGGCCAGGCCTCTTGCATCTGAACATGACAGCTGCGACTGGCACGATCCAGCTCGATGTTCTTACCTAGCTGGGTCAAGCAGTTAACCAACCAACCAACAATGGTTAAGTAGCTGGTTGATGGTTAATTAACCAACCAATAGTAGGGGATAATCATCAACAGTAATAGGGTATAATAAGTGACAACAGTAGAAGATATACCAACTGGATATGGCTATGGGTCAAGCACTTAGCCAACCAAAAATAGCTGGTTGATGGTTAATGATAGGGGATGATATCTAGCAATTATAGGGGAAACACCAGCTGACCTGTTGAAAATGGGTGAACTTCAGTCACGCAGCCGAGAGTCCTGATGGCTGGGAATGGCGAATGAATGGTAAATCATCTGTTGATAATGTTAAATAATGGAATGGTTGAATACTGGTTAATAATGCTAACATAAGGCCAAGACAGTGGTTATATAATGTTATATAAGTGGCTCCATAATCATTGATAAGGCCTATATACTGGCTAATCATGAATGATTGATGGTAATTAAAGGTTGATTTACAGTGGGCAAACAATTATACTTTATCACTAAAAATCATGCTTAATTACTGATGGTCAAGCATGCTAGCAAATGATGACTACAAGCAATTAAAAACAGCCTTCCCCTTATCTCACACCTCCTCAACCAAAGCCTATGGGTCGCAGCCTTTTCTTGGCAGCCATCTGGTTGGGTCTGACTGGGTTTCCGCCAGTTACCAGTTGCTTATCCATGGCTATATTCACTTTTCCACTGGAGTTGCTGGATTCTTTCGACGGATACATCCTTGGCGAATCGAGAATTACCACTAGGGGACTACCAGTTGCTTGCTGGCGAATCGCTGAAAAACATCAGCAACTGTGGATTTGATTTTGACGCCAGCTCAGCAGCTGGCGCCTTGATGAGAATGATAACGACTACCGAGGAAGAATCCACTGGTTGGTGACTACAATCCATCCAAATATGTGAGTGAATCATACAACCATCCCAATGATTGAAAATTGAACATGTTTGTAACCACCAAACTAGTAGTTATTTAACCACTATTGTTGGTGATTCTCCCCTGTTCTTGAATACTATTTACCCTTATCAATGGTTATAACCCCTTTATAAGCTATCAAATGTACACGCTGTTGGTGTATTATTAGCAATGAGGCATGAGAGATCTAAGCGTCCCAACGCTGGGGGACACCAATTCAGCCTGCACCAAAGGCCTAGTCATATGACCCGCTTGGTGAATGAGATTGACACCAGATTCCCGGTTTCAACCATAATGATATCTCCCAATTGACCGTTAATTCTGGCATGGGATCAAACAGGGGTTAGTCAACCAATGGTATATACCTCCAAAACTGCAAGACTGATGGTTCACCTGTGCGAAAAATACCATTGTGTAGCTAGAATCAGCTAGAAACTTCGAATCTGGGAGTGTTCTCGGCATGTACCGAAAACTGGGAAGAAATTCACGGATTAAGCAACATTCTTTTTTTTTCAGATGGTCTGGGGGAAACTCCCAGAAACGGAAAATCCCACATGATTTTATACATCCATACCACTTTATCACCATATATCTCCTGGGGGATGCCCATATTTCACTGTTCATCCCCACCGAAAAAAAAGGCTCCCCCAAACCTCCGGCGGCCAAGTGACGTGAGAGCTCCAAGTTTTCCTTCCTCCTTGTTGCTAGGCCTTCCCTGAGGCAAGGTGCAACGGCTGCAACGGCCCATTCCAGCGACTCGTTGGGGACCAATGGATGTAGCTGGTGTCACGTTATTGATTTGTGGGCTGGGGCAAGGCTATGAACTATGGATGCGATATCAGGAGATCATACCAACAATGATATGATTAGTTGGATGTTGGATGCTGCATGGGACAACCATGGCTGGTGAAAGTGGGTTTGTAACCAGCCAAGCAAGCAAGCAAGCAAACAAACATGGACATGTAATGCCATGCCCAATTGGGACTACTGGGAAGCACCAGCCCGAAATGGTGGGATTAAGCAGGTGGGTGGGTTCACCATCCAAGCTTTGGATGCCTTACCCTGGATAAACCAAGGTGAGGAAAACAATCTTTATGGTGCCATGGTTTGGAAAGTTTCCACCATGTTCCTCATCTAAGGTTCCACCATCGCTCCGGAATTTGTTTTTTTTGGAAAAGGTGAATGTAACTATGGTTTATCAGGGTTAGTTCAACTGCCTTCTGGGTTCATAACCACACCTCTCTCCTAGTTATAAACTACCTAAGTGTTTAGTGGTTTTGTGAGAATGAAGATAGACATAAAACATATAAATGTGTGAGCCATCATTTTTGTGAAACCATGTTTCGGAAAAATGGTAAACATGTTTTTCAGAATGATCCGGGCAGTTGCACACTGGCCTTTTGTTGACACTGGCTGGGTCATCAAACCTCCACGTTATTTCCATGATGGGTTTCCGAAACCAAACAATTACATCAACCTATTATTCTGGTCAATGATGATGGCTAACCATAATATATCAACGCGTCAATATGCCATTCTGAATGGTCAATCTACAAGTTTCTCACCCAGGCTGATAATATGGTCAAATTACATCAATTAAGGGATGATGACTATGGATTGAGAATGAAATACCCATAACAATGGACCACCCATGCTTGAAGGTCAAATCGCGAGTTATCTATCTCAAAATGTGGTTGAAAAAAATAGGTTCCCCCTGGAATTCGTATGGTTCCCAGCGTGACTTTTCAGCAACGAACCATAACCGTCACAACCATTTACAATATTCCACTAGCCCTCAGAACCCTTTAAAAAAAAAATGCTTCCAAACCTTGAGGTACAATCCCCCCAAAAATGGGGCGACTATGGTTGAAGCTAAACAACCTCCTGGAACATGTCCCAACCTCCACAACCGCCCCAGCCGTTCATGAACGTGTGACTATAGTCAGTATTTTTTGTACGTTGGTTGTGATGTTATGATGATTGCTCACCGCTGATGATCTTTAACGTTCATTCAACCACTGTATTCAACAAATTTCAATAAACCAATTCTACCCAACCAATGAAAAATACTCAGTTAACCAGTATGAACCATTGGTGAACTATGGCTACAAATTGATTGATTGTCATGCATGATGGCTAATTGATGATAAGATCATGGGTAATAATGGAAACAACTGGTCAAATGATGCTTAAAATGTGATTCATGCTAGTGATGCTTGCTTATCATGGTTAATGACGGCAAATACCCAAATTGAATTTCCAACCCCGTGGTCGATTTATGTTGGCTAGTGATGGTCAACCTTGCTTGGATGATCTTCTCAACTACCCTAAGTGGGTTTTACCATTGCGACATAGGTGAACAGTCCCCATGATTCCAGCAACCTACGAACCCCAAAACGTAGCTGAACTAAGCCCTATGGTTGCATGGTGCACCCATGAGGTAGCTTTTACCCTACTGGGATATACCCCTAGAGAAAATTGTTTGTGAACCATGCGCCCCATCACTAAGGTATACCCAACTAGTAGGAGACAACCCTAAAGCAAGCGGCTTGCAAATATGTTGCTTGTGAATGCCAATATACTACCCTACAAGCCTCTACCCTGCTAGAATAGCCCCCCTTTGTATAGCGCATGAACCCCGTTACGAAGCTCGAAGCTGAGGCAGCTGCCCATGGCAGACCCTTCACCACGCCTCGCGGCTCGAAGCTGTTCCTCCAAACTCTTAAAGCGCTCGTGTGCGGAGGCGTACCTCGAGGACCCCGACGTGACGTCTGCGGAGCGCGACATGTGGTGGTCATATCTTGGCGGCGGCTTGGAAGTCTTAGATCCGATGCGGAAAACTGGATTTTCTAGTGGAAATATGCATTAATGTCTATATAAATATGCTCACCCCCCCTCCAAAACCGCCAAAAACATTGTGTTTCCAAAAAAACAATTCTGAACCCTTCGGATCTAGGCGGCTTTTTCTTCAACAAATGGACGCCGAGCCATCGATAAAACGGAAGGCCAAATGTGTGCCAAATTCGTATACCGCCGGAGGATGTGGCTATGGGTCAGTTCACCCTTAACCATTGTTTTCCCTATCATTGTTGCTTAATATTGTTGGTTAATGTTGACCCATAGCCATATATAGCTAGTATATCCCCTATAAGTGCTAGTTATCATCCCCTATCCTAACATTAACCATTAACCAGCTATTATTGGCTGGTTAACTGCTTGACCCATACCCATGTCCAAAAATGTGTCGTAAGTTCTAACTAACACTGCGCCACGGATCGGCTCTGGACTCTGATGGACCAGGGTTTGTTGAGGATTTCCATGGTGAGGATGCACAATTGAGTGGCTTCTGAAGCCATAGGCGTACCCCCAAGTTAAGGTTAGCTAATTACCATAAATAGCTAAAAGTGGATGAGAACTGGGGGTACCCCTCTGACTTGAGAAAATCCCATTACTCATCCAATCGTGAGTAGCCTCCGGCGGCTGGCAGTCACTTCAGAGAGGCAAATCAAATCTGTTGCACCGGGTTAATGGTTGCCATTGCCAGAGCGTATCGCGTAGCGATTTAACGAGGTATATCCACGGATATGTGGCTCATAGTGGCTAAGCCATAGCTCAGTGGTATCTGTTAATTTGGCTTAACGGCTATGAGCCACATGAAGTTGGCAAGGTATATCCAATTTTTTGAACACCATCCTCAACGCTCTCTATCCTGATTTCATGATATATACTTGCCCGTCATGTAAACATGAGCATCACGCATGAATTCATGTGCATATTCTAAATGGTGATATGCAGTATCCCTGAACAACAGCAAATCGACGCACCCATACAGAATATCAAGCGTATATAATTAAACACATTTGATGCTGCATCATGCTGCATTTCATACTGCGGTACAGTTCTGACCCCACACACTACAAAGAATATAACGACTTGAGTCATTTTGAACCACAAACGCACACATACACATGACACAATCGCATGAAATATATGGTGATTCTCAAAACAGGGGTACACGTAAATCATCTTTAATTACAAACCATTGCAGTATAGGGTAACAAACCGACTCTAAATGGGGTCCCCAATTTTTGAGAAACTTCAATATGCACGACTATGTAGGGATGCTGCATGCTTGCACCCTGGGGTCACTGCAGGTCGTTACGCACTTTTGGAGCACTGCCGCGGTGCGATCACTTCTTGTGCCGCGTCGCATGTTCCAAGTGAGGTCAGCTGCATGGGTAGAAGATGATCCTACAAGCCTCATGATAGGATCATCTCATTATAGACACTGGATATCAAATAAACTGATAAGCTGATGGAAAGTAAATTGATTATGAAACGTCCAGGTTTTCAATGTTTTAGTCACTCAGCAGCTAACATGTCTTCTGGTTTAAAACTGTTTGTCCTTACTGATACTTACTGTGTCTACAGGTGATACTTGAGAGCTGAACGGCAAAAAACATCTCTGCCCGAGTGGAGTCGCTCACTGATTCTTTCCACCTATTTTGCCGACCCCAACTGAAACATTCAAGAGGACAATGTCGACGATATCCGCGGCCATGCTTTGTCATCGGATCTGAACTTGTAAATCCACGGGGTAGACTGGGGCAAACCACCTGAGATGGATTGAAATCAGATATCATATGCACTTGCACATAATTTCTATCATCCTGGTTTTGGTGGAAGTACATGTGACTATACAACATGTTTACCTGGAGAATAGGTCATTTCATGGGTAAATGTAGCAACATGTGCAAGCAATATCTGCGCACGGTATTACCAGCACGTGATCACCAGCACGAAATTGGTAAGGCTGCAGACTCGCGACAGAACTCTGTGGAAACGAGACGTAAAGCAGGTGACCGGAGAAATCACACAAACCAAGTCAACCACTAGCGGAAAAACTACTTTGGATTAGTGCTCTCAAGAAATCCAAAGGCTTTGTTGTTCTCACCAGTGGTTAAGGATACAATTCATTGCATGCACATTTTGACAAATATATACAAATATGAGAACTTCACAAATCAAACCCGTATTCTGACAATGAGGGTACAGATCTGTCCCACCTCAGAAGTATCACAAGTTTCCTGGTTGCGTTACCACGGTGCCATGCGCTACTTCACTCACGTCAAGAGTGACTGGAAGGCTTCATGGGGGGGGCACCACCACTGGAAGCCGCTGATGGCCTGGATGTCGTGTCACCGGTGTCCTCCTTTTTGGAAGACGCCGTTTTGAGACGACCAAAAAACGCCAGGTCTATGGACAACAGAGCACAACATCATCCAGCAGGAACAGGAAGGCAACATTCAGAAGCTATGATTCTATGCATGCGAATCAATTCATCAGCTGATCAACCTACAGAATCTTTGAACTCATTGAAGAAACACGCACAAGCACACACACACACAAGAAATCGTTAAGTTGCTTCAAGTTTGAACGGAACCAAAAGTCTTGGGTGGACTGATGTCATTGATGTTTTCCGGCCAGAAGTTGTTGGGTGCACTGGAAGTAAAACTTCCTACGATTCGTTGGCTCTCAGCTTCGACAAACCTGTTGCAGGGATTGTCGCAAAGGGGTCTAAATGCTTCGGCACGGTGTCGAAAACATCTTCCCAGTAACGGTGGTTCACATAAATCATTAACTACTACAATAAACATCCTCAATATGTAGTGTTTCACAAATCAGCAGCGATGGTCAACAATGGCTAACTCAAATGATTGGAGAACAAGCTCATGGGTGCCCCCAAAAACTCAAGGGTACATGGAGATGGGTCACTGCCGCCTCGGGGAAGTTCACCAGGGTTAGAAGGTACTGACCCATAGCGGCATGAACATGCCTTAGTGCTCCAAATACCTTCTTAGACTGTACACTTGCATTTGCTGGGTCCAAAATGGTCGTTAGAAAGTATTGGGAGCACTCTTGATGAGTGCTATCGCTTCACGAAATGCCATGCCCAAATTGATTCCGTTCAACGGGTAATCATAGTACATGTGGGTGTTTCTCAAAATAGGGGTACCCCGAAATCATCCTCTATTGACCATTTATGGCAATAAACCATCCATTTTGGGGTTCCCTATTTTTAGAAACGGCCAACTAAGTCCCAACCACCTCCGGGATTGAAACTTGCAACAAGTTCAACACAGAAAAAAACTATTCCGCCAAACTCACAAAACTCTGTTCTGGAATCTTAGAACCAACTTGTAGTCGAATCTGAATAGATTGGTGTTCCCAAGCCCCTGTTTGGAATGACCGGCTACCCACATCATCAGGGTCAGCAGCTTCTGGTGAAGTCAGATACAAGGTGAGCCCAAGGTTGTAAGGTTGGTTATAACTCCCTATACCCAGCAGTTAGCCCAAGATAATTTAGCTTTACGCCAAGTTAGAGCTGGTGTCACGGGTCCCACCATTCGATGAACCATCCAGATTTCAGCAGAGTTCCGCACTTGCTTGCTGCAGCCCTGCAAGCCAGCAAAGTACGGTACTATAAATGTACTATACATTATTTGTATGATCTCCTAATTGGTGGTAAAATATGATGTAATAGGAATCTGAATATACATAAATAGTCCCTCTCATTGCCGTCATTGTCTTCTCAATCCCGGCAACCCCGCAACCCCCATCGACCCTGATCAGCCATTAAGAACCTACAGTGACCAGCGATACCCGTGGTTCACAGCGACATAGCCACTCTTGACTGCTATGTAGCATAATTCACCCCCATTAGCCTGATGGCTTCTCTGTGTAGCCAATCAGTATCAGCCAGGCCATAATCAACCATGGCTCATCCCGGATTACTATCATTGGTGCCTGGTGAATATATGGCTAACATCATATTTGTTCAAACCTGAGTGATCATTCGGAAACCGATTCATGCAGTGTTTTTGCCTCATCCTAGGGGTTAACAAGTTACTGATGACCTAGGTTTGAACAAATACCTATGGTGATTACTGTAAATGTGGTGTTAATGATCAAATCAGTTCCTGATCACCTAGGTTTGAACAAATATGATGCTAACCAACTAACCAGTTTCTGATCAACTTTCATACCTATGACTTAATCCTCTTAGAGGTAAACAAGTTCCATCCGCTGCTTGAAAACCTCATCCCCTGGTCCAGCAGTCACAACGACCACTGTGACCGAGCCTTGGGTAGCAAGCCCTGTGTGTGCCTGGCGTACTCCCAAATGCTCCATGATGCTGGTACATTCACCTACACAACACAATTATTTAATAGGTAAATGTGAGTAAATGATGGTAAATGTTGATAGAATATAGGTAAATGATGGTAAATATATACAATGGTATAGGTAAATGTTGGTAAATACATAAGGTATCCGGGACTGAGTTTGGTGAACACCATGAACAATGTGAAAATTGTTGAAAGGCAGGGCGCCACAAGATGCTAATCTATCTAGTGACTTTGAATGGTAATCTCAAATCAGCTCCTGCGAACTGAACATCTTTGCTGCAGATCCCTTGCTTACTGTTGTGGGGTTGTGAATAAACCACCCAAGCTAAATAATGCTCGAATGAGGGATGATTCACTGGCATCATGATGTTCAATGTTGAGTTCGTACGGGGTGTAAAATGAAGATGTTTCAAGAGTTTGTTGTTTCAGTAGAGGATTTCAACCTTTCAAACTGTTGCTTTTTCGCTTCGTTTTCACCCGACGATTGCTGGGCGCCCTATGTTGTGACAAGCTATAGCCCCATCCACCAGATTGGTCACTGCAAAACCATTGATCCCCCAGCTGCTTGCTGACACGTACCACAGCAGCTGGCTTGGGATTTTGGAAACATTTCCTTGGGTGGGTTGGTGCTGCCACTTCAGTGTGCTCACAGTTTAACCACTTGAATAAGCCTGGTATCTCATAGTTTCGCCAATGAATCTGAGCTAGAATCACAGCAAGGAAACCACAACTGCGACTGAAACAAATGATCCACTTGACAGCTGGTAATCCCAAGCACAAGCAAACAAGCAGGAAACCACCCCATCTCAACATGAAGACCATGACCCAGCTGCACGCTACGGGTCAAGGGGGACCAGGCACAAGATCCACCAGGCACCTTAGATGCGTGGTCCACCAGGCCGAACGCCAGTACCTCGGAATTCGTCAAGTGCTTCGGTGAGTTTGATGGTAAGAAATGATGGGTTTCAATATGGTAATTTGGTTTAGTATGGTCAGTTTAGATTAGTTGTTTCATATATGTAATGATGGTTTGATAATGCTTAGGTATGTTTAATATGGTCAGCAATGAACATAGGTTACTTATGGTGATTAACATAGGTTGCCTATGGTACGTTAGGGTTGCCTATGGTACGTTAGGTCGGCGTGATGGTAATTTACATTTGTAATTGGCATACTTTGATGGCAATCAATGATGGCCAACATAACTATGCAGATTGCAGGAAATTAACCAATGTGATGGTCAACCAATGTGGTTCATCATGATTGTGATGGTTGAGAATAAACGGTGGTTTGCATGGTAAATAATTTGAAAATTTGATCACAGGGAAATGATGATTAATAAGAGATTGGTGAACACCAGGAAATTTATGGTAAATTACTGTAAGTTGTGTTGACCCTTCATACTAGGCAATTCAGATGGTAAATGTGTTGACAAAGGGTGATGAATGCTGTGTGAATTGTCGATGATGATGATGGCACATCATAATGGAAAATAACATTCCTTGATGGTTTAAAGTCATGGCACATCATATATAACTATAACAATACTCTGAAACCCTAGATAATAAAACTAAAACTAGTCTGAGTTGTTCACCAGACTTCTGCCTTTTGGGGCTTGTTCATATTGACCCAAAATCATATGGTGGTTCAAAATAGGACCAATATGGACCAGTTATAGCAATAAACCGTCAATTTGTGGGTACCCAATTTAGCCAAAACATCATGAATCGTCCACGCAGCACTTCAGCACCGGCGGATCTGAGGTTCCAAACGTCGCCTCTGTGAGGATTCTCTCCTGGACAAGGGGCTTGCCAGAGGAGGACAGGCTGGTGGGTGGGTTGATCCTATCCGCGATCCCCAAAAATGCCAGTTGTTTCCACTATGTAATCATCCCACTTTTGTGCTAGAGGTGATTGGTTGGATGGTTGGCTGGCTACTTGGTTGGTTCATGTGTTTGTTTCGCTAAATGTACTATCGTACCTGCTCGCAAGGTACTTTTCCATTGTATCATTATTTTGCAATAGCAGTGCGGTGACCCAAAACATCAACCGTCACCCATCATCAACCATCACCATCATGTTGTGGAAACCGTTCTGGCTACTCAAATTAGTGGTAGCCTCAATCTGCTGCCACTGTTGCCAACTTAATCAGCAGTCTCCTGCTTCTGAAGCTTTTCACCTCAAGCGGCGCTGTCTGCTGTTCAGCTGATGATGATTAATCATGGCTGGTGATGGTTCTATATGTTTAGTATGATCGGTCATCACCCATGATTAGCCATCATCGTGGTTCACCACTGTTTGATAAATAATGGTTTAAAAATGTTCATGAGCTGATTGTGATTTGTGATAATGGTCGCAAGAAAGGAAACAGTGATGGCTGGTGATTGCGAAGCTGGATAAAAATGGTTGATGATGATGGTGAATGGTCGCTGTTGGAGAAAACAACCATGTAGAGCTAGTACAATCACACTTCTGGCAGAGCATCGTCCAAACCCCACACATCAGCCGCACATCTGCGTATTCGCGAACACAAGGCTGTGAGTCAAAGCGCTCCTGTACCCCTGGGGTACCATCATTAACCATTGTATTTCCTAGTGTTGTTGCTTATCATGCCCTAGAATTGATGGCTATTACTATGTCTTACAAAGTGTAGTTTGCATGTCACCGATGGTGTCACAGCCAGGGCTTCGAAAACAGAGGAGGATCTCTGAGTCCTAGTACCGTCTGGTCAAATATGGGCCCTGGGTACCAAAATCCCAACAAAGGATGGTTCCATGGCAACAGCCTGACCGGTCTGCGGTGCATTGAGGTTCTGGGTATGCACTAAGTGGTAAATGACCTACGGCAACCATTAAGGTTTTGGTTTTAACTAGTGACCGAAAACTGAATCTTTCATTCTGGTGCATCTGGTGCCTATTGCGCATCTCCAAAATGATGGGAGTGCCGGCCCTCTCATTCTGATAAAACTTCTAAAAGGCGGTACCCTCTCAGCAGTATGGAGGTGCGTCAACCAAAAAAAAGTTCAGTTGGGTTACCAGCTACTTACCTAGATGATCATCCCATGCTAGTAAGTGGTTAGCAACCATGGATGTAGCCTATCAATGGCATAATCCGCTTTAGGCAGGTACCAACCATGGTTACTTATGAGTTGCTACGTGGGATGATCATCCAAGATGGTCAAAGTATTGTTTTCGCTTCTTGCTGCTCAATAACAAAACATGGCAGTGGGTCAGTTCACCCTGTACCCCTGGCTCCCCTGTCGTTAATCATTGCTTTCTCTATTCTGGTTGGTGATTCTAACCCACTATTGGTTTGGTAATATTGACCCATAGCCACATCAAGCTTTTCAAACGTCCATCCTGAGTGCCAAACTGTGCTTTTGCGCATCTGGATGCGGAGCGTTAAATGAGCACAAGTCCTGCAGGATACGCTGTTGGAATCATGCATGTGCACCTAGAAATGTGCTAATGACGATTGATCATTGTGTTTCTTATCTTCAAGCTCTTTTGTAATGTTGGTACTACTCTCTGTTCTTCTTGGTTGCCGTCCCTATCATCAATCACTGTCAATCATGGATGAATCATTATTGTTGTTTGTTAGTGGTGCTATCCCCCAACTTGTGGTAAGAATCTCTTGCTCTGATTGCTTATGTTGCTTTCTACCCCGGAGAAAAGTCAAAGGTATCAAACATTACTGAGAATGACCAATCACTGTCAACCATGCTTGACAAGTATTGAACTATATGAATCTATATGAACTATATGGTTACCCATTGTCCATCGTTGAACATCATCGTTTGCACTTCTCAGCTATTCACCAAATTCAGACTATTCTTGCCTGTTGATCCCCTCGAACCATTCACAATAACCACCATGTAACCATAATTCAAACATCAGTACTGTAACCATTGTTCAACCACGACTCCACAATCATTTCACCATCATTTAAGCTTCAACTCACTCGAATTTCACCTTCATCTCACCATCACTTCACAATCAGTTCACTATCCACCATCACTGACCCGTCATTTCACTATCTACAATCTACCATCACTTCCCCATGATTTCACATGATTTCACCTCCATCTCACCATCATCTGACCATCACTTCCCGTCATTTCGCCGCCATCTCAACAGCGCAGCACATCCGCTGGCCCCCAGCGCTCCTGGCGCGGCGACACCGCCGCCTGGCGCCGGCCCATGCGCATCATCTGCAGCAGGTCGCCGGCAGCCTTGGTGGTGGTGGTGGTGGTGGTGGTGGTGGTATGGTTATATGATCATGGCTAAATGACGAAGATGATGATGATGATGATGATGATGATGATGATGATGATGATGATGATGATGTTGGCGACTCAGTAAGTAGCAATGACAGGTATATTTCTGATTAACACTAGGAAGTCGATAGTGATACTGCTGTGATGCTGGTGAAGATTCAATCTGATATAATATGGTTTATGATGGTTTATGCAAATTGGGGCAAATCATAATGAAAAATCATAGTGCAAACAAGGAACGTTTTAGATTGATAAAATAAAATCGATGCTAATTGTAGGAAGTACTGGCGTTGGCTGAGTAACTTCAATAAACCAATGTAGAGAGGATTTCTATCATGTACATGTAGTACTTTGCTGACCTTGCTTCCACAAATAGGTGCATCTGCTACTGACGCGCATACATAAGCCGCAGAATATTATATAGTGATGGCACTACTGCAACCATCATGAACTATTGACATCTATTGACCAAAGGCAACCATTGTTGTGGGGAATATGCATGCTAGCTCCTGCCTCGATGCGCAAAGCCACTGGTGACATTCTTGGTTAAACCTACCGATTGAATCAAACTTTGGGGCAACCTTTGACCCTAGTCTCTTGAAATACTGATGCGTGCATTCTTTGGGGTAGAAACCTCTTGGAACAAGTTATGTACCCCACTTCGAATACTGTTTAGCTAAACTAAATACTTATCAACACCACTGTGCGTCACACTACTGAGGTAGAAAAGACTCAAAGCCACACCCGCAAAGGAGTAATCACCGCTTCCTGACATCGAGTCCAACCACTCTCTCTCACTGCTCCTACTAAGTATCCAGAATATGGTTAGCCATGTCAGCAAATAAAAGATATCAACCTGGCTGAAATCGGTTGGATCTTTTCGCAAAATCCGAAGCACATACAAGCAAAACATATATGACCTTGCAGTAAATGTTGATTCTTCATCAACCACCCACACAAACCTTTGGTGTAGTATGGAATCTCATCACTTCAGATCCCACAGAAGCCACACAACCCACATGCAGCAGCTCCATGGTGCGCCCCTTTTTGGTTCATTCCTCGCGGATGTACAGCCACACCTTGGGAATTGCAGGATCAACAAGGTCCAAAGGTACACAGATTCCGCTGCTTGCCATTCTCAACCGGTAGAATGGTACTTGATCACCCTCAAAAACGAGGTACGGAGGTCCACAAAACAAGATGAGGGTTCATAAAAGGAGGTGGGGGTCAACAGTGAGCCCAACATCAAACAACCGTTGCGAACAACTATAGTGACTGATAAAGGCTAGTGTTAAGCATCGCCAACCATTCCATGATGCTACGTGGGAAATCAATGCGATTTTCATGGTACTGCCATGTTTCCAAGGAAGTTTACAATAGGCTAGCTTGCGTTTCCGCCAACTTTGCTGCTAACAAATGTGTGTACTTGAACAGTGATATGGCTGGAAATTGTTCGGGTAAGGGTAAGGGACATGTACACATATATCTAAGGTTATGTCTGTGTCGATGCACTCACTGTCTACAAATATGATACCGTAGCATGATGTAGGGTGAATCGGACAATCACACTACAATAAATGGATAATTACATCATCGACATATGGACTCTATCTGATTCAAGTGCAAAGCTGGAATGTTTTTTTCTTCTGCGTAGTCAAAAACTATGACCATAGTCAAGAATCAAAGTCCTACGTCCCAAATAAACTAGCTAGCAAACCCGCAAATCCATGCTATTGTTCGTCGTTACTTCTAATCCACAATGCTCAAGCAATGCCAACTCCCAAAAAATAAGAAACAACTGGTGGCTACTGTTAAGAAACTCCTCAACCAAAGTTCGCTTGACAAACTCATCATTCCCCTCCTCCCCGCCAACCGATCTGAATTGACTGCCAGCTACGGGCTGTTTGAAGCTCCTGTGGGGCGGAGCAGGGGTGGTGAGTGAATGAGTCACCAGTACCCAGGGTTGACTGAGGGCTCAGCAATCAAATGAATGGATGTGAGCACACATGCTATACGTAGGTTCCAACTGTATCTATGGCATTTGCTTGGATTTGTTTGGAATATATCATTGATGAATCTGAATTTGAATCGGCTGTTACATGTCATAAACTAAGAGATGATGCAGAGTGCATATGTTGCAGTTGAACCTCTTGCTCACCAAATTCAGTTTTGAACTTGAGATGTCAATAGTCAGCTCAAATCTGAAGTGGGCAAATGATGTGTTGAAACTACTACTCTGACTGCTCCTACTCCTACAACCACCACCACAACCTCCACCACTACTACCACCACTACCACTACCACTAGCACTACTACTACCACTACCACTGCCATCACCAATGACCATTTCCCCCCACCCGTGCCCCTTTCACTCCAGCTGGTTCGAAGTTGGGCCGTTGAAGACGCAATCTCCCCGCGGATGGGCTTCAGGGTCAGCAATGCCTTGGTAGCAGCTGCAGGGTGCCCTGCTAGTACAGGATAGGCCAACCATTCCATATATTCTTAGGTAAACACAGCAAGTAACACGTATAAAAGCAATGTAAATGGATTAAATGAATAAAGCGAACCAGTATGATGGATTAAGGAACCATTCTATACCCATCAATAAATCATTACCAGTGATATATATATATGTATATATATATATATATTTCAAAATTTATATATACAGCATATTGATAAAACATTCCAACCCCCCAACAACCAGCTGATGGTAACACGGTAGATCTCCCATGACGGAACCTCCCCGCTGAGTAGCGGTGCGCGTCGCCGCACCAAAGGTTTCAATGCGCTAGCACTGAACTCCTGCGGTGCAGCCACGGACGGCCTTGACACTAGCTATAAGCAGCTGGGGCGGTTAAGCCAACTTAGCTCGGGCCAATGACTAGCTGAGGTTTGACCAGCACACTATGATTAGTGGCTCCGAGTCCGATATTCAGCATGGTTTGCCATGATTACTAAGCATGTTACAATCTGGGCCAGCCACTAAAAATCAAATACAATTCACTGGGTCGATTCACCTCAAATAGCTGCTGGGTAATGGGAACTACCAGCTATAGCAGGTCATAATCCAACTTGTAGCTGCTCGGGGTCATCATCAAACCAATTGCTGGGATCCAACTCATAGCTACGGCCCCGGGCAAAGGTAGGGTGGTGGCCAGGTCGTGGACCCCAAATCTGGATGGGAAACGGTGTATAGAGTGGATGATTTGGGTGGTGCCCTATTTGGTGGTTTCTCAAGCCATAGGGGACCCAAAAATGGTTGGTTTATTTCTAATAATGGTTTATAAAGGATGATTTGAAGGTACCCCTATTTTGAGAAACCACCATTTTGAGAACCACCCTTATGCCCCATATCCAAACTGTTCAGCAATTGATCCATAAAAAGTCACCCAAATCAGCAAACAGCTTGAAACCAGCGTGAACATTATTCTGTTTATTGCATTGCAGGGACCGCCGAAGCAGGTATGTTTCAAAATCATTGATCTCCGAAATTGGAGTTCTTGCCTGTCAACTCAAAGCATGTTCGTGGGCCGTGAATCTCGAAACACTTAAACAAGCATGTCCTCTCTCTGTGGCTGTGGAGGCAATCCTGACTAATTACCTGGAATGATTGAAATCCTAAAAAACATGCTCCCCAACTCAACCGGTCATAATCCGAATTATTGCCATTCTAAGTAGACTTCCCTGATGCACATCTCATGACCGAACCAGTCCAACTGTTGGGATGTTCATATTCATCCCCAATTGTTTGCTTGGTGCTCATACAGTACAGTATAATATGTTTTTGTTAAAAGCCTCATATGTAGAACTTTAAACATAGTAAAATAAAGAACTATATGCAGACACATACCTATTTGTATTGGAAATTCCAGGAACATCTCCAAATATCAACATATCAACATCCTAAACAACAAACAAGTATATACATCCCAGGTATTCCAGGATCAACAACGTTACCAGCTGCAGGATTCAATCCATCCCCCTGCCTCAGAAAAGAGCCTCAGGAATGGCTGGATGACATCAGTGAATCAACAAGGCTTAAGGTGAAGCTGGCAATGGCTGATGCTGGTCATTCTCGCCATCAATGTTTATCTTCAGTGATTTCCACTTGTTTATATTAATGTTTAGTGATTTCCATTTGTTCATAATAGTTTATATTTACACATTTACCATCTATTTACCTTTCTTTTGAGATACAAATGCACAATCGCATTCATAAGTGATTCTACGTACATATAACATGTCTGCATTATAACATGTCTGCATTAATATGCGTTTTTACATTGTGGACACCGTATGCAATGTTCCAGTCCTCCTATCACCTCCTGTTGTGGTTGACAGAGACAGAGATCACCGGCTTCCGTCTGGTTCATGTGATGTATCCTTCCCGTTGATGGTTGGCTCGCAGCATTGGTGGAAAATGGTGGAATCACACGGGTTTTTTCCCAAAATAGGGAGCCCCAAAACTGGTTCGTTTAGTACTGTAAAAGGTGAAAATTGGATGATTTGGATTGATTTCGGTGTCCCCTATATTGAGAAACCAATACATATGGTGGTTTCTCAAAATAGGGAATCCCATAAAGTGGTTGGTTTATCACTGTAAATAGCTATTAATGGATGATTTGGGGGTCCCTATTTTGAGAAAAAAATACATATGGAACAAGTCGCTTGTGAAACCTGGCGAGAAACCTGGCGGAAAGCAACCTGCTTGAAACTGACGGCCTGGTGGTCGACGCTCAGAATCTCTCCCGCACTGAGACCAATTGTCATGAACCAAGCAATCCTTCGAACATTTGTTGGCTGGACCCAAGCCCTTGATTATGGAATTTTGTTGACATCCCTTATATTCTTTCTCTATTCATCACTCTTATCATCAATCATCACCATACTGCCATCCTGGCTCATGCATTTCCTTGGAAAGTGAACCATGATTCTCCCTGGCCAACAGCACCATGGCCGCAAACCAAGTGGCTTGTTGGCGAAAAGGACCACGGTCGCGTCCCTTGGGCATGTGATGATCCACTCATAAAAATGTTTTGCCTGCATGAGTGGCTTCAAATATGGATGTCCCGTGTATATCCCTGGTAGTGCTGTTGGTCGTTGCTGCTTGACCCCTGTAAGTAATTATCAATGGTTGCCAACAACTCGTGTTATATACCGACCCCAGCAACATCTTCTCACGCCCACGTTGGGGTCAGGTTCAGCATGGACACTGTGACGCCAGGGCCTGCGACGATCAACCCTCAAGTTCCAGCAGGTTCCAACAGGCAGCTGCGATGGAAATGACGGAAATGACGGAAATGGTGGGTCCTGTGCATCCTCAACATGCAACTAGGCACCATAGTCACCACACATCATGACAAGAAGCAACAACCATGGTTCATAGTAACTAGTAATGGTTAAGTATGGTCAATAGTTGTTTGTAATGATAATACATATAGTCATTGGAATAAATCACAATCGTCACTAATCACTCATGAGAACACATGTATTACAAGCTGCACGTTCGATGCAAAACAATGCAAAACTGCTTGGTGGCTTAAACCCCTCTGAAAAGTATTTATCAACCAACCATCCCAAATAATTGAACATTATAATGTTAGTTTCAAATCAGCAACTAGTAGTTGTTTAATCATGGTGTTGGTTCTTATCTGTGTTGACAAGTCTTAGTAATTCTTCACCACTAGTAAGCATTATTAGCCATTGCTCACCATGTTCATCTTAACCATTGTCATTTATTCTTAACTTACTGTAATTGATAACGAGCCTCAGTGATGGTCATTATTGACCACTATTGCATTAGTAGCCGTATTTACCATTGGTCCACTACTCATCATCATAAAACCATACGTGGTAACCACTGATGACTTGCACCTCCGACACAGATTAAAACTAAGAGCCAAATTGGTAAAAACTAATCATTATCAAATATTATCAACCATCATCAACCATCATTAGCATTTTGTGGGATCAATACGCACCAGCCGATTGTTCCTACGGCCGAGATGTGGCACTAATGCGGAAAGTCGAAAATCAACCATCATTAACCATCATCAACCCTTAACCACATCCTGGACCCTACGCCTTCCAGGGTGAAGATCTTGCAAATCTCCTTGGACGTACTTCACCTGGCTCCGGCGAGGGCAACTCACCAGTGAGAAGCAACCACCAAGATGGGCGAACCTGGGGAACCTGCCAGGTGATGGTTGGTTTCATTGGGGATTAGTACTAAAAACCGACTATCATGGGGATTACTCATAGCTACTAATAGCTACTAATAGCGATGAAACTGTTGAATGTTTTATTGTTTGTTACTAATAGCGATCCAACTCTCGGATGGTTTGAGGGTACCCCTATGACTTGACAAACCACCAATTTGTTGCTTTCACTCAGTGTGCCAGCACAGCCTCATCTTATGGCTAGTCACTATCGGCAGGTCGGCACTTAGCTAAGTTGCTGGAGATCAAGGGGGTCACTAGCACCTATGGCAGAAATAAGCAACAACTATACTTAAGTTCAGTTGGTTTGTAGATGATGTTAGGTTGGTTCTGAACCAGTTAAGTGATGTGAGGGTGACTAGCAACTAGAGTGGTTCGTATTTAACCAGCTCATAACTGGGCAGGGAGAGAATGACATGATGTGTCACCATACCATGGAGGGGCGAGGCGGAGAAAACAGCGAAGGTGTGTGTTCTCTTTCCGGACGCGGTCAGAAATGTCATCATGATGAGGAGTTCATCATAATCCGACGGTAGCTCCACTATAGTAACCCCATGAGTTAATTCTATAGTACCATCATTGAAATCCCATAGACATTCCATAGGTCCATAGAAATCCATGTAGTAGTCCCATGGAAACCCCATGGAAACTCCATGCCAAGCCCATAGCTGTCCCTCATCAACCAGCCACAAGAACCAGCAAGAAGCTGATCAGCAAGTTGTTTTGGTTGCCAACTTGCCATTTGTTATCCAAAACAGCATGGCTGGTTGACACAGCAGTTTGATATCCTTGGATGCAATATCCCACATTCATTGTCATTGAGCTACTGAAGCTACATGTCATCTACATACGATCAAACTTGACAAAGCAAATCAAACGACTATCTAAAAAAGAAATTTCATGAAGTTTGATCTGTACTAACAAAATCCCACGAAGTACTACTTCCCGTAATTACTTTGTCTACAAAAGTGAACTACTTAATCGTTTATTTCATTGGTTTAAAAATCATCAATCAAAGATTTGGCATTCATAATTCATAGTTTTATATTTATTTCATCCTTCACGTCTCCCGGTTCCGACGTCCTCTTCTCGCAAGAAGGGCTCCGCCAGCATCTGAAGGGTCCGCGCGTATCGATGCCGTGTGGGCGACAGCTCCTGGAACAACCGGAGCCCTGGGGGGATGGGTGAACCGTTGGAGATCACACGTTGCTGCGCTTATCACTGTGATCTGCATATATTTGTTTTGCATCTGTGCAGCTTGAGGTATTTACAGTAGTTGCACAAAGTATGATATGATGCATTCATAAACATGAGTTATCTGAAATGGGAGTAGATGGAAAACATATACATGACCAATGCATACCAATGCATAAACGCGCTATTTTCTCGTCAATTGCAGAAAGCTGGCTTCCTATACATTTCTGAGCTGACTGCCATGCAACCAACTGTTTGGATTAGCCATACGGTCAACTGCCACAAAGTACACCTTCTGGGGGTACTAGTACTGTACTGGTTGGTCAATAGGCGTCGGATCAATGATGGCAATGAACCTGTTATCACATCTACTGATCCGTCGTAATCCACAAAGAATAATAACTTGCAGTATCGGCCGCTGATCAACTATGTATCATCCTGTTGTCAACCAGTGATTACCCATCTATTGACAAATTGATTCACCAGCAAGGATTGATGGTTTCTCAAGTTGCTTCAAAATGGGAAAAAATAGAGGATGTGACTTCCACCTACGCCAGGTTGTTGACATGAGCAATTCATTTATATTAATTTATGGCAAACCCATGATGCACTCCTACAAAGTGGGCCCCTAACAAGCTACGACTTGCTTCATAACCTCGCTTAGCCGTGGTTGACCACCAGTTTTAGGGGCCTAGTTTCTCCAAGTTACAACAGGCCGGGGCCACCTTGAGCCACATTGCAACGCTGGACCAGTGGGCTTGATGCTTGGGTAATGGTGACCCAGGATGAAGCTAAACCTCAGGTTGATTAACTGGGGGGGTTCCCATTTTAATGGAAAACCAGTCGGCTTTTAGGGGATACCCCTTATTAATCAACCAGGGGTTTATTAATCCTGGGTAGCCATTAATCAATTACTTCCCACGCTAGGCTCGCCCCGCCGAGCGTCAATGCCAACGGCCGGAAGGCCAGTGCGGAGCGCAAGATACATCCTCGGTTGGGCGGGTCATGGCATTAACGCACCATTTGGATACGGCACTCCTGGTAGCTCCAACTGGCTCCCCCTAGAAAGGGCTAGGGCAGGATACCCCTGGCTCCAAGCAGCTCCCAACCAGCAGCCAGGTTACGACACTAATATATAGATATATTATGTCGTATACACCATCATTCACAGATCTCTCAAAATCGGCTGACCCCCTGGGTCGCCTAAGAGGAGCGATAAAAATCGCTGCGGCTTACCCTCATGACTGCAGCCACAGAAACAGCGCGCGGCCACTGCCGCTGCCCAAATCACAAAGGACATCCTGGAGATCTGCATCGAGTTGCCGACACGCACATCTTGAAGTGGCAACAAGCACTGGCTTGGTTCATAGGTAAATCTATAGGAAACCCCTCTTTTCACCACTAACTAAAGGGTTTTACTGCGATATTTCTCATCAACCAGGAATTAGACGGCATGATATCTGTTGTGAACTGTTCCAACCATTTACTGCATCAATGATGATCAGTTTTGTAGAAATTACGGTAATCAAGAATAATCATGATGTTTATCAGTTGTGGTCAACGAACATATCTAAACAACCATCGTAAGACTTACCCAACATTCAAATCACTTGTTTTGCGAGGGGATATCCGAAGTACCAATACACCCTCATGTTGAAATGTTTTGTCTCCAATTTGGTCCATATTATGAATTGTGGACGTAACATCAGGGTTGTCATTGTGTATTCAACTGCAATGTAGGCCCTGTATCAACATCTGGGTTTCATAAACCCACTGACCAGTGCTGCATGCATGGGAGAGTCTCCAAAATTTAGAACTTCCCAAACCAGCCGAATCGGTCGCAGCCAGGCAGAGACATTGGGTGGATCCAGCCATGCCAAATCCTCCAACAACCGACCCGTCGCCTCCGGCTTCAGCGGGCAATGCGCAATGAACCACTCCAGAAGCTCAAAGCTGAGCTCTCCGTAGGTCGCATCACCCCCGACTGCCTCGCGCTCAGCGGCAGTTCTGAAAAGTCGTCCGGTTGACAGTGGGTGCTCAAGGCACCCCACCTCTTACTGGATGATGTGCTGATGGATGATGCTGTTAGTACCAACCCCAGGCCAGCCCAGGCCCCAACCATGGCGCCATTCTGGGTCGGTTCTGCCTCAACGAAGCGTTCTTCAGCTTCGCACAAATCGTAGAGGAAAATGTCACCATATTCCTGAAGTCGTAGGCACAACAGCCACCAGTGGCAGCCAAGAGATATCGCTGTTGAGCAGCGACCAAAGCGAAGGGTGAGCAACAAACAGTTGTTCATGCGTATTTAGGAGTTGTATACCCTTTACTAATCCCAATAGTTGACAATTTCAGAACTACATCTAAGTGAAACACCAGTGGTCAATCTGTCAAAGCCTGAGACGTAGAATTAAGTAAGCTGCAAAAACAACTTTAGCCAACACAACAGAAATGGAGAAAGCTCTTGAGTCTGCCAATGACAGACCTCGCTTATATGAAACTATTCAGACAATCGGGTTCTTGGCAATCATCGCATGTTGCATCGGCCAGAATTACGTACATTACAAGTACTGTACAGCAACAGTTTCTCATCAAAAACGGTTTCAAACACGAGAATATTGAACCATGATTAACAATAATCAGCCACTATCAACCATTATCAGCCATTGCTGACCATTGTACGATAAAATAACCACCAATCATCTGTCATTTCAATAGCCAGCCATTATCAAAAAACATTGGCCACCAATCAACCATCAGTTCACCATCAGTCAGCCACTGGCAACCAATATTAATCGCTAGGCCACTGGTTCCCCACTTAATGACCATTATTGCCCATAACCATGCATTATTTGCAACTGTTTCTCCCAGCCGAGTACTGTGCTAGTTTCATTTCGTGGTACCGCCTTGCTCGTTCCCTTGCTTGAAAATGCAACACAGCCCCAATGTCGTTGAGCCAACAGTCCCTGGTGTTCACATCCCATGAAGAAAGAATCTTGGGATCTTCACAACCGCCCGCTGCTTACAAATATTGCTAATTCATAAACTATGTGATATTGAGGCATATAATTATCATACATATCGAGGTGTTTCTTATCATCTTGCCTCCTAGATATCTACTGCAAATTGACACACATGTTCAGCCTCTACGGCAGCCTATCCATTAAAGCACCTCGTCCAACATCATGCCATCAAAGAGCTCGACCACTCGCCGGGCCTGACGAAGAGGTGGCAGTTCAGCTTCCTCAAGTGTCAGGGTGATGCTATCCATGGCGAGTGTGCCACCAACCTATGTAAAAAAAGGTAGCAACAAACCCATCCCAAAGACAAATGTCTTCAAAATATGAACAAACTTCATGAACATTGCAAGCCTGGCTGAATGGATTGCATCACTTGGCGAATAGCAAGAAAGTCTTCATGCCTTCGCTAGCTGTGACAAAAAAAGACAAGCAGTTCAAACACTGGACTCAAGATCGCTCCGTGTTGGATGCTTTAACTAATACCATATCAATACCCAGATGCTCCATGTGTGGTACATTTACGAACATTTTGGTCAGATGTAAATGTAAGTTAAATATTACCATACATGTCAATGTAGGTTAATTAAATATATTACGTAGTACTGTATCTGGGATGCGCTTGATCCACTCGGTCGTCAATGCCATCCTGAAGACTCAGGGGCATCTTTCTACGATCGGTTCGCCCGAGTGCTGGAAGCTCCAAACCAGAAGCTTTGACGGCTACGAAGTGTAGCACTGACTAACACAACATGATTTGGCCATGGGTCAAGCAGTTAATCAACCAATTTCATGGGGGTTAATAACCAACAATAACAAGGAAAACAACGGTTAATGATGGGGAACCAGGGTACAGGGTTTTGACCCACAGCCATTTGGCATACCGATGTTCGTGCAATATTCCTAATGTCTATGTTGAACAAGATAAATACATGTTACAATGATACAAAGTATGCACTAGTCAACTCCAAAGGGATCCAAGGGGTACATCAAACAACATCACTACATGCTTGGATGATACAGTACCAATCAACTGACAAAGGGAATACGATAACGCTCCGAAGATGTTCTAACAATCTTGTATATCAAATTAGGGATGCCACCCCAAATGTTACTAGACCATACTAGACCACCATTTCTATTTTTTTCATACTGACCCAAAGGTTACTTACCCAAATGTTACTAATCCAAATGTTACTGACCCAAATGGCTGTGGGTCAAAACCCCGTACCCTGGTTCCCCTACAATTAACCATTGTTTTCCACTATTATTAATTATTGTTGGTGATTATCCCCTATCGGTTGGTTGGTTAATATTGACCTATAGCCAAATGTTACTATACCATCTGGTTACACCACTCCTGGTGGCTCCTTGGCTCCAAGGCTATAGGGGATACCCATGGCTCCAAATCGCTCCCTCCCCCCAGCCAGTAACACTCAACAACCGCATCAGGTCCCAAGGTCATCACTACTACACCTCCGCTTCGGATAAAGGCGGTCTTCGCTCACAGGTACTACCTGCTGGGCGCCGGTTCCACAACTTGCTGGGGACGTGGGGAGACGCCTGGGACCCACCTGACATGCTGAAGTGAGGACCCCCTTCAACAGCTGAAAGTTCCATGTTTAGCTGAGGTTGGAATGTCCATCTGCCCATGGTTGACCTTGGCAGTCATGATAGGCCAATGTATGCTGATGACTCAGTTCGTGAAATTGAAAGGCAACAGAATTTGGGAAAAGCAATACACTCTGGTGATCTAATTTAGCAATGGAAAATCACCATATTTTGTAGACAAATCCTGGAAAAAACATCAATGATTTTTGGATGTTCCATTGCCATGCGGAAGATGGTAAGTTTCATGTTTTTTTGACTTTTGATCGTACATCGGATCAATAAATCTGTCTGCGTGTAGTTTGAAATGAGAACGAGTTTCAAGCCTTGGATGCCAATTGGACATGAGGAAACTCGCAATTATACGAGAATTTACCATGACAATCACTGAATCACTATTGTTAACTATAGAGATCTGCGTAGCCATGAATAAATCACTATAAAATTATTGTTTACCACTGTGGTTGTATAATTGTCACCATTTCTTGTGGCCTCGACATGTTGACCAGCTGAATCAGCGTCAGTAGTGGCAGCTGGCCAGCCAGAACGGTCAGTGCTGAACTATTGCTGGAGAATCGGCGAAACATTGATGGTTGTCGGATACAGGCATCATTGCTAGATGTTGAAAACTTATATATGTAGTATACACTGAAACTAATTACAGTACATAAACAGTTTATAATAGACCTTGCTTCAATCAAGTTGTGACTCTTGGTTGACCATGAAATCAATCGTGAATCATCAACCATGTTCAG
>VSDK01023381.1:392689-458121 GCA_009767595.1 Symbiodinium kawagutii
ATCATCATCATCATCATCATCATCATCATCATCATCATCATCATCATCATGAATCATCATCATCATCATCATGAATCATCATCATCATCATCATCATCATCATCATCATCATCATCATCATCATCATCATCATCATCATCATCGAGTAGCAACTCCCAAAATTAAATAGTGTCATCCAAGTTCTGCACTCATCCCTCCACTCAAAGACAGCCCAGTTGCGTCTGCGATCTTTGCGTGTTCGCCAATGTCTCTCTTGGGAGCAAGTCCTTAAAGTGCATGGATGGCAACTGGAACGATAGATAGATAGCTAGATAGATAGATAGGTAGATAGTAATTAGATAGAAATAGATAGACATAGATTGAAATAGATTGTCATAGATATAAACAAATAGAACTTGATATTAACACATAGATTTAGATAGATGAAACACATGGATGGACAAATCAATTCATTGGTTGCTTGAGAGTCCACCTTGGACATGTCAAGACATGTGCCATGTTGGCGTTTCGGGTACACAGACCGCGGGTGCGGAAGCCCTCCACAAAGGAGTCAAATACCAGGCAAATAGGTCAAGCAGTTAACCAACCAATAATAGCTGGTTAATGGTTAATAATAGGGGATGTTAACTAACAGTGAAAGGCATTAACCAACGATGTACATGGCTATGGGTCAACACTAACCGACAATAATGGGGATAAGTTACCAACAATTTCATAGAGAAAACAATGGTTAGGAGGGGGAACCAGTGGTGCAGGGTGAACTGAGCCACAGCCATTTTACAAATTGATCCTTGGTGGGTGGAAATAGAGCAAGTGGTACCTTATGCACCAGGGTTTACCAAACATTGCTCGTATCATCAAACTTGATAGTTGGATTGCTGGTATTCTACTTGTGACGAACTATTTCCACAATGTATAAATAATGTAATGGTATATCTAAGTAATGAAACTAAATTGCTAATGATGAAACATTGTTTATTATTGGAGAGTGGGACGCTGTGAGGGCCTGTGTTTCTCGAAGTTGTTTCATTTTTTGCCGATCTATTTTGCCTCGCATACAGTACATTATTTACACAGAAAGGCCCCCACCCAGGACCCTGGAACCCCTTGGAGAGAAGAACCAACATATATCAATCGCAATCAACCATAGAAACATATAACCACCATTAGTTAAGTAAATAAGCTATAACGGTCTATGTTGCTAAATCAAATGATTCACCACAAAAAACTGTAAACATCAAAACAATTAAGAATCAAATAGATAGTTAGTCAGGTACGTAATTAGTTTGGCACTTGGTTTGTTCGTTAGTTGCTTGGTTAGTTACTTAGTTATGTACTTACGTTGTTACTTAGCTGCTGCTTAGCAATTCGCCATACTTCGCCAGTTCCTTCGCTTGGCTTTTTTTCGTGACTTAGCTACTTAGTTACTTACTTAGCTACTTAGTTACTTACTTATCTACCAACTAATCATCACTAATCATCACTTATCTACCAACTAATCATCACTAATCATCACTTAGCTGGTTGGTTACTTATCTACATAAATCATCACAAATCATCATCCAACCAGGAGCACCCGCTGGCCGCGCCTTGGAGTTGGCGGTAACGGCTTTGCCCAGCGATGGTCCACCGTACCTGGGACGCGCAGCGACGCGCAGCGATGCGCAGCGCGCAGCGCGAGTGGGGGATATCACCAGCCATGGGGTATCAGTGGATATCAGCAATGGTATATCAATACAACCATGGATATCCACTTTCTGGTTAAGCAGTCAACCAACCAACCAATGGTTAATAGTTAATAATAGGGGATAACAACCAACAATAGTAGGGGATATAAGGGATATACCAGCTATATATGGCTATGGGTCAATATTAATCAACCAACTACTGGGGGATAACCACCAAAAATAATAGGGGAAACAATGGTTATATGGGTGTTTCTCAAAATAGGGGACCCCCAAATCATTCAATATTGACCATTTATAGTAATAAACCAACCATTTTTTGGGCCCCCTATTTTGAGAAACCACTATATCAATATATCATTGCTGATAGTCGTATGTATCTATTACTATCAGCAATCTTATTTATCAACCATCAATCAAGTACTATAAACTATAAATCAGCCACTATTACCCCATCCTTCCAATTACCTCTGTAGTAGGCAACCAGCTCGTTTCTACCATCGTTGTAACTGAAATAGTGGGTGACCAACCATGGAAGGGTAGGGCTACCCATTGCTTTCAACAGGCTCCCACGAAACGCCCCAAGGGCCTTCGCATGAACGACATGAATTCGCTCTTTGGCACCTTGGCAGCGGATCGAGGAGAAAACATGCAGAAGTACTGGAGGCTACAATACGAATAATTTCAAATTTCATGTATCAAAGAGCATGTATATATATATATATCTATCTATTTACATAAAAAAGAAAATGAATACATATATATATATATTGAAATATGTGTGCATACATACATATATATATATACACAATACCTATATATATATGCTAATTAATGGGAGTTGCTTATAAAATGATTCGAAATAAGGGACTATAGCTTTAAACAACTGGTGGGTTTATTACGAAACATGATTACTATTGGATGGCGGTCGCTGACTGCATCGGGGAGACGGGGGCGACCATCACCAGGACCCTTGAACCACCATCCATGGAATCACATGGACCATGACCGTTGAACCCTGGGCAAACGTACCCGTCAACCCATCAGATTGGCATGAGCCGTTTGAAGTTGTGACTCACAGCAAGGAAAAGGTACACTGATGGCAGTGATTATATTTCAGACACCCTGTAAACAGAACACAAACAAATTGAGAACACATATGGTCCCAATAGTTATTTCGGCATTTTGTGGTATATCTTATCAGGTGCACAGGGAATACTGCTCAAACACTTCAAGACTGAGCATTTAGGAAGGCATCTCATGATATGTTGGCAGCTTTCTGAACACGCCACGGCCTCAACTCCAAAGTCCCACATTGGGATCCTGGCCCTCATCCGTGCAGTGGTGTCTAAAGCCTGCAACAGAGATAGAAATCCAGGGAAACTCAGCCATGGCATGCCATGGATGATACCATCAGTGAAGGAAAATGCCATGGTTACAAGCAAATTTCTAGGTACAAAATAGTATGGCTGACTAGCTCTGAAACGCTAGCTATTGAATGTTGGCCTGTAACCATTTGGTGACCTGGTACAACCATTGGCTCCATTCAAGTCACCGTCATAACATGTCATAGTCAACTATATAATATGCTCTATTTGACCGATGGTAAACGGTAAAAAGTCAAGGAAGAAACATGTTACCATATCATGATGGAACAGAAAAAACAATCGAGCTGCCCATCAAATTCAAGAGCATGTGACCGTGGGAACAAAAGCGATCTTTGATAGTGTTTGCCTACGAACGATATCAGGTTTACTTGTAATTGTAGTGGTTCCCATTTTCCAGCCACCAATGGGAATGAATTGATATCCAAACAATCCTGTAATGGTTGCTATACTCCAGTCACCAATGGAAATTCATGCCATGTCCAAATAAACAACCATGTCGCTGGGAATCCGATGGGTCATGAACAAGCTAAGTGGATGATCAACCCCCATGATTGAGCCATAGCCAGATAACTGATTGTTGGGATTGAGCCATAGTAACGAGTAAGCCCAACATGGGTTACTGACGAGTCATTGTCATTGTTGGTGATCAGCCCCCATCATTGAGCCATAGCTGGCTGAGGTCCATGTCGAGGTCCAAGTCCTCTGCTCCAGTGCTTGGCTGCGTCGGGACGCAGCCCCCCGGGTTGGACCGTGGTCGACCGTCGACTTGCCTTCCACAGGCGGAACATGCCATCGCTCGGGAGCTCCTGGAGCAGCTGGTGACAGGTGCCGGTCGACGAACAGCATGATTGCTCACAATTGCGGTGAACCAATGGCAATGAACCTACAAACGAGCCATAGTTACTCATTGATGGTTAATCGTCAATATTGATCATAACCAATAACTTATTTGGGTTGATCATCATAACCAAATATTATGCCGAAATTGATGGTTAATCTATCTGCTCAATATTGAAGCAGCATCTCAACCAGTATGGTTATTTTGGTTTGCTGGTTGAATGAACCAACTGGTTGAGATGCTGGTTGAGATACTGGTTCATGGTTAAAGATGAACCAATAACTAGCCAGTGAACATCAGGGACCATCAATGTGGTAGTTTCTCAAATTAGTGAACGCCCAAACTGGTTACTTTATTATGATAAATGTTTTGCAGTGTTACATCCACAAATCATCTGCATTAGCCTCCCATGGTTTTGGGGGCAGGACTTGCTGCACATGACCTTATCAATGAAATTAAAATAGTCGGTGACACCCTCAAAAAACAGTTTCCATAGCTTTCCGTATGTAAAACATGACAGTGCCAGCAGATTCTTTGTGCATACCACCATGCAAGAACAACCGCATCTCAGTATTCTCTTGGTGAGCTCGACAAATAGTAATGAACAACTTTAAATTAAACATATTCACAGTACCCCCGCTTTTCATAGGATACACGTTCCTCTAGCACCTCAAATGGTTTCTATTCATCAAGCTGTTCCCACCCAAAGAAACCATCAAGCTACCATTTGGTTCGAACCCTGCAGCTAGCTCCTGGCACTGCCCCGGGACCTGGTACCCTACCCACCGTCCTCTCGATCCAAGTGCAACCCGGGATAGGTTCCTGGTGCCCGGTGCCCAGAGTTCATCGGGTCCCGGGGTGCTGTAACCACAACGTTGAACGATGTGGTTAGCGCATGGGGTATTGTAACAAATGGTTCATAGCCTGGTAGTGGATAGGCATTGGTAGTGGTAGATAGTGGATATTGTAATTTACATGGTTCATAGCTACCTTTCTGATTGTAATCAATACTTGGTGGTTGATGGTATTGATAGTGGTTAGGAACCAACTCTGTAGTAGCGGTAGAACCAGGTAAAGAAACTACTCCTGGGTTTACGATAAATAGCTGGTACTAGCAGTTATAGGGTTGATGTGTTGATCACGGAAACTAATACTGGATATGCATCCATGAATGCTTGTAGGTCGAATTGAAGTACACGCCTCTTATCACTTCAGAATGGTCAGAGTCATATGCAGTATAGGAACACAACAGGACAAGAACATCTGAACAAACAACTACAGTCGGTGATTGAGACATGATTAAGTATCAACAACCACCAAACACGCAAAGCACCACTACTTGTGATACCCAACCAACATGCACTTGTTGCACTATGTCCACGTAAACTTCATCTCCACATATCCAAGACATGTTAGATATGTTTTGTAAAATCAATGCAAACATGCACTTCATGCTCGACTATCTGTGCATGACTATCATCCCAAACAACAACGACCAACAAAAACAACGACGACAAAGAAAAACAGTACTTGGCAGATTTCTGTTCTCGCAGGCAATGACGAATCTCTAAGGCCCCCTGCCCCGCAAGAACTTCTGCAAGTCCTCGAAAGTGATAGTTCCTGCAGATCTGGAGGTTGAAGCACGCTGTCATTAAAAATAGTGGTCAACCAATCAACCATTCAGCGATGCAATTTGTCCTTCCTAACAATTTGAAACAGCAACAGCTAAACATGTTTTAACAGCACCAACTAGTGATGCCCTGCATCTCAATTGAGATATAAGCGACAAAAACACACCCTTGAGGGTAGCAAAGGACCACCGGAGCATATTCGCAGGTAGATACATGTAGATATCAACAATTTCGCATGCCAAGGTTGGCTCTCGCAAGCGCAAGTGATTTCCAAGCTACAACACCACTTGGGGTTGACAGATCCCACTGACCATGAGTGACACTATTGCTCCAATCTCTCAACGGTTTGAAGTCAGCTCTTAGGATGCATAGCTAGGTCCTAGATGAAGAATTTCAACCCCCATCCAGCAGTGTCTCAACGCAAGATCGCCGCTGAATTCGTTGATTGGAGGGGCTACCCAATTCTAAATGTTTCGGAGGCATCCCGGGGCCCCAAATCTTGAAAGTTTTCTCAAGAAACAACATCAGCGATCATGGCTTCGTTGTGCAGTGTTTCTGCTTCATCCTGACATTCGAAGCGGTCTCTTACAATGCTGCTTTCGAGCTGCAACACATCAAGCATGAATGCACAGCAGTGATACAGGGATGGTCAGTGTGGATGCATGGGTGAAGACGTATGTTGCAGCGGCAAAGCAGCTGTACAGGAACCCTCTCCTGTACCCTGTGTATCAATGAAGAGAAACACCTGAGCCGCGCATTGACGTTGTGTTGCCGAAGCTTCAGGCCGTCAAGCTGCTGGCAAAGATCAAGTGCAACATAGTGCAACAATTGATGGTTGTGGTTCTCCCATGATTTCTTTTGAGCTTCTACCATTCCAGGTGGTGTTGGATGTCCTCCATCAACAGTAGTGTACGCTTGTGGCCCAAGTTTACCATGCAAATGCCTACAGTCAGTAGGTTACCGAGCAACAACCATTCCCCTGTTTCCTGCGATTGGATAAGCTGGCTCTGCCATGGCATGACTTGTCAGCTCACGACTCCACCGTGCAATCTGTGGGCGGCAAACTAAGGGTGCATGGAGCAATCTTATGTTAATGTTGGTTTCTGATTAGTATCTACCTGTTGGTTTCATCTATTTTCATTACTTTAGGGGGGGTTACACTAATCAGAAACCAACATTACTCATGAACCCAGCAATAGTTGGCCCCCGTCATCCCAGTTAGCTTCAGGGGTTTGGTGGTGAGCTGCGCTCCACATCTCGCATGGACGAAACTCTGGGATTGTCAGCTACAGGTTTGATCACCAGGGGGAGCCGCAGCTGATGAAGTTCCCCCCAGTGATCTGACAAAGCTGATCACCATACGATATCTTATGAATCTATCACCCATAAATTGGCCATATAGAAGTATGAAGTCATAGTCGTCACCTATAAATACCTGTTGATAATATATTTTTTCCCCTGTGGCGAGTGATCTTTATCCTTCACTGAACTCTTGATTACTAGTTGAAAAAAGAAACATAAACCGCAAAAACATGAAACCACACATGAACGGCATTTTCACCGCCACAGGAGGATCACCTGCTAACTCGTTGGAAACTCCAAATCATCAACGAGAAAACCCATGGAGGATTCAGCATGATTCAAAGGAAGAGAAAGCGACGTGTGAAGGATTTTACAGGTCATATCACGCCACTATGCGCACAAAAAAACGAACAAATGTTCAATGTCGTAATTACACAAAAATTGATGTATCTATTGTGTATACGCATGGGCATATCACATGCAACAATTTCGGAGTACCTTGTGACATAATTTTGAAACATGATGACATCATCATGACATGGCATGACTGCGGCTTGCTATGTCTGCCCCACGGTGGGGTCCCACCAAGACCAGGCCTTGTACCAGTTACCCTCCACATGATGCCACCTGACCGCAGTGCCAGGGTATACAGCCATTATTTGTTGAGCAGCTTAAAGCGGGTTACACGGCTTGAAGCAGATCGTGGATTCATTTATCACTCTACATTCATCCAGTCATTTAGAGCCATGATGGCTGCATGGTGCTTCTCAAAATCGGGGTCCTCCAAATCAGCCAATATCAACCATGACTAGCAATAAAACATCCAGTTTTGGGGTTCCTCTGTTTCAGAAATAATGGCTGGTTTATTGCTAGTACGGTTGGATGATTTGCTCCACAGGATAAAAGGAGTATACGGACACCCTTGGCGCAGCTCCCAACCAACAAATGATTGAGATTCCTTCATCCCAAACCAAGGAACCATCATTCACCATCATTAACCATCAGTATCTCCCATCAGCAACCATCATCAAGCATCATTCGAACCATCAAAATCCCTCAATCAGCCACCAACCATTGAGCTTACCCATTATATAGCCATCATATCGCCATCATATAGCCATCATATAGCCACCAACCATAATTGAGATTGCCGCTAACCATTGAGCTAACCCATGGTTGGTTGACATTCCTTCATCCTCCGTTCCGCACCACGCCATGGTGCCATGGCAGCTGCCGCCCCACCCCGTTCACCTGGAAATTGCCTTACTGACCACCTGCACCACCCGCGACAGCTCGGCATCGCTGCTGCGGGGCCACATGGCCAGCTCGTACCTGGGTGGAAAATCTAGAATTTGTGGGTAAAACCATGGAAAAAACATGGGAACCATAGGAACCATGGCCACTAACCATAGAAAAAGTATATATCTTGGTTTTAAAAACCATCGGATACCATAGAAAAACCACAGGAAACAATAGAAAAACCATAGGAAATCACAGCTAAAACCCACTCGGGTTTCCAGTCGATTTTCCTTTGCCAATCCAGCCAAGAATTATGGATTAATGGTTGAAGAGTGGTGAACTGGAACTGATGGCTTCGTAGTGGATGTTACATGTAAATGATGAAGCAACTGGTCATGGTGATGCTGATTAGTGATGGCCAAATGGTGACACTCGGGGGGTTGATTGGTGGTAATAACGACTACTAGTGGTAGAGAAGCGTTATTGACGATGGTTCAAAGTGCTTATGATAGCTGGTTCGCAACCGCTAATGGTTTGTCAATGGATCCTCAACGAATTGGTTGTGCATGGGCAGGAGCTACTAGTCAAGAATAAGATAATCATCAATCCCTGTGGTGGTTGCAGCTGTTTCTACTCCAATATGGTTGCAAATGGATGCAAATGGTTGAAGATTATAAATGGAGATTGATGATGATTCATAACAACCAAAAGTTGTTTTAATGCTGGAGTTCATACGTGTGAATAAATCAAGGCAAACAATTCCATCAAAATCAGCCTATGCCTAGCATTTGGTTGGAACACTGCTGGTGGCTCCTGAACGCGACCCGTTTACAAGGGGTACTGTATAGGGATACGCCTGACTCCTTAGCTCCTTCCCAACCAACAGCCAGCTGCATCTATCACCGCTCACAATCACTGCAGGGGCTGTTGTGCAAACATTTTACGGTTGAGATGTTGCCATGGGCTGTCCGAACATTTGGAGGATCATGATCATGAACCACCACACAGTTCAAACATATTGTGAGCTCACTATGAACTATCAGCTATTCATTCACTGTTCATTCAATCTTTGCGGGTAGCAAGCCTCGAAGATTGTCACCAACTGCCCTTGGCGCAGATCCCTTCCCTGGTACATGGGGCAGCGGGGCCTGTTGGGGCAACCCTTCGCAAAACGCAAGCGGCGCACCTGTACATCATCTTCACGAACTCATCCAATGACACCTGGCACCAACAACTTCGGATGGATTTGGGGTTGAGTTTCAACCCAGCTTGAGAAATTCAGCTTGGTAGTTGAACCCCCTTTGAAACATGGTAGTCAACCAGCCACCAACCCCAAATATTGGGGAAAACATGTCAATCAAACCACCAACTAGTTGCTTCACCTTAAGTTTGCTGGTGATTACCCCCTATGATTAATCATTAGACAGACATGGTGAATTCACTCCTCTAAAACCACCAACAAAAACTTCACTCACTGTCGTTTCCCCCACCTATTGTTGCTTATCATTCCCTATGATGAACCAATTATTCATGGTGAACTCACTCCTATAAAACCCTGTAAAACCATCAACCAGCTAGTGGTCCCCAAAACCCACCAACCAGCCAGTTGTAAAAATAACGTCCCTTGAATGACTAGTGGTATAAAACCACCAGCCACTAGCTATATCCGTATATTTGAGGGACACATCAACTAGCTATACCACTAGTTATACCACTTATATAAAGCCACCAACCAGCTACTGGTATATGGCAGCAGGTCAGTTCACCCCGTACCCCTGGTTCCCCTATCATTAGCCATTGGTTCCCTTACTATTGTTGGTCATTATCCCCCTAAACTTGGTTGGTCAGCTGCTTGACCCATAGCCATATATAGCTGGTATATCCCTTATATCCCCTACTATTGTTGGTTGTTATCCCCTATTGTTAACTATTGACCATTGGTTGGTTGGTTGACTGCTTAACCTATTTATCTGTCCCATGATGTCCCAACGACTTCCCCCAGCCCTCACCTCGCCGCTGCCATCAGCATCCAGGCGTCGCCAAAGCATCAGCAGCTCATAGCGAGACACGCGGGCATTGCCTCGGTCCGTTGATCGAGCTTCAGGGCCGGTGGGGCCAACTTATGACCACACCTTATAACTACCATGAGCACCCAAAACCATCATTTTTATAGGTTATAATCCATATTTTGGAAGGTAAAACCCTACCTTTTAAAGGTTTTGGGGGCTCAGGGTAGTTGGCCCTTCACAAGTAACCTTATAACCAGTTTATGACCACAAGTTTATACCTGGTTTATAACTGGTAACCTTTAGACCTTACAAGTTGGGGCCAAGAAGTTGGTTACGAACTAGCTATAAGTTGGTGAAGAAGCTCTTTCGTAACCAACTTATTATAACCAACTTATAACCAGGCTAGTATATCCTACTACTGGTTTCATTTTCCATAACTACTTGCAAGCCCTTTTGTAATCAACGACTTCCATTTGCCCAGTAGTTACCCTACTTCACCCTAGTTACAAACCAAGTTAGCTAACACGGGGGCCCCTCCTGATACAGTGCATGAGGATATGTCATGACATAGCGAGTTGGATCGAGCAGTTCACCATCAACAATCACTGGTTGACTAGCTGGTTCATGGTTAACAATCGGGTATGATAATCAACAACAATAGGGGATATACCAATTAATCATTAACTTTATGGTGGATAGTAACCAACAGAAATATTTGAAACATTATGGTTGATGATGGAAAGCCCGTTGATGATGGTAAGCCAGGGGTACAGGGTTTCGACCCAGCCACCATATCTACAGGATAGGAATACGGAACAACCAAATAACTAACATACCTTCGCAAAAAGAAAAAAACTATGCAACACATCCACACAAACACACTTACGGGTTTCAGAGCGAAACAAAGGCACCTAAACCTGGTCAATATCCGGGAAATGTACATCGATCAATACATTCCAACGCGTCGACAGAAGGCCATCGGTTACGTTTCACGGATGTCAGGGTACCGATCACGTCAACTGAGACCCAAACATAGACATCTTTGGAAGGCATCTTCCATCTCGCTAAAGGTTGCCCGTCCGCTGTCATCGGCGTCCTCGGCACGGTGATGGGGGCATGGCTACATGAACCATGGCTGTAGGGGTTTCAATCAAGTGCTTGTAGCTCGCTGTGGGATAAGAAGTCATAAGAAATATCCAATGAGCTGATGAAGTATACCATACCATTCCGGTGACCATGAAATAGTAAGTAACCAACCCCAAACAACAATGATGGTAGAAACCAGCTGGTTACCAAATAGAGGGAACGGAAGGGTAGCGGGTAGGGACATATACTATATTATAACCATTCTCATCTGGTTATAGCGGTTGTAAGACGAACCACATTCAATGATAAAGCATCGTTTGCTTGGACACCTGCCCCGAAGAGTGCAGAAACTTTTGGACAGGCAATGTGAACCCGCATCTGCCTTCGCAAGAGGTCAAAATCAAGATCATTGACACCAGTAAGCGTTGATTGTTTGCAAAACAAAAATATAATTGGGTAAAATGCATTGGTCCCGACAAGCCAAATTTGATCTATGGGACGAGCGGTGACCAGCTAAAATGATTGAACAATCAAGTGAAGAATGGGTCGATCAAGAATGCATCTTTGGGATCCACTGAAGACAACTTTGGTGGTTTGGTTGTCGTTTCATCCCTTCTATTCGGCAATACCATCTCTCATTCAATCAATTCAAAGACATCTTTGGTCGTAGTGCTTGAAAAAAAACATACTTATCATATGTCCACTGCGTTCAACTCAGAAGGGAATCCTAGTGTAGAACTAAGCATCATCAATAATGTCCGCCAATGGAATTGCAAAATTAATACCAGGAGTGCAACGAATCACATATAGCTCCAAGCAAGCACACTGGACCCGCATGTCGTGTCCTGTCTTGCTGGGGGAACCACAGGTGCCTGTGAAGCAGTTTGAAGTACGACTTCTATGGTAGATCCATATTCAACCATCATACATGGGTGGTGATCTGCCCCCCCATAAAGGTGCTATCTACAACCATGTGTGGTGATCTGCACCCATTAAGGTGTTATCTACAACCATACTGTTACAGTTTGTATCCACATATCCGATCTTGCCGACCTTGACTGGGGTAGAAGGACAAGAACGACGGCAATGACAACAACCAATGTCACAGCAACAAGCACAACAGGAACAGCCGCAGCATGTGCCGCGAATTTGTCAAACGCAGAATTTGTCAGCGGTCGTTGATCTCTATGTTGGCACTTGCAGCCACTGTTGGACTGCTGCGGTCTTGAAAACCAAGCACGGGACCAGGGTTGGGGGCCTCCCATCCCTATGAACACATGGGTATATACCTGTGGTTCGCCCCCCATGTCACTAGGTCAAAGTTGTGGTCTATAGAAGCGGCCCTGCAAGAGACAATGATCCATGGGAGCATGACCCAAGCTATGCCCCCTGTACTTGGCCCAAATAGAAACCAATGATTTGGGCTTTGCCATGGCTCTACCAAACGCCAAAAGGATGAGAAGGCTCCTTTTCTTCAGGTCGTTGTGCATCATAGCCCAGCAATTCAAAGTCCTCCCGGTAGATCCGAGCCGTCTGAGTCACCAGCGGCTGGGTCCAATTCAAGGCGCTGCGCAGCATGCGCCAACTGATGTCTTCCGCGGTGCTCCAGCCATCGCGTTTGTGCTCGTCCGTGGGCTTGATGTGAGGGAAGCTGGGCAACTCGTTACAAAAGCCGTAGTCGGAACAGAGCACTTTTGACAGAGTCTGCATGTCATCCTCCAAGTGCTCCAGATGCAGAAAGAATTTCTTTTGCGAACGCCATTCAGTTGGGGCGCTGTTCAACAAATCGGTGATGGGAATCATGTGCATCACATCTCCCAGGCTTAATGGATGGCTTGGAGGCCACACAGGCACACGACCATCCATCAGATTTTCCACTCGGCCTACTGTGTCTACCGCATTGAGTGCAGCGTTCCCAGCAAGCAACCCTTCCACCAATGACACAAAATTCGGAAGGTGGGACAAGGACTGCAAGCCTTCCATAATTTCAACGGATTCTAAACCTGTGTTGTCAAGGTTATGCTGCGTGTGCCACTGGAGAGGGAGTAGCACTGTCAACCGCCAGTTGGATGCTAATCTGGCAAAAGGGTTTCGGACCAGCACCACCGGCAAGCGTCCTCGTGCAGTTTTACAGCAGCTGCTACAGAGATGGGGCGGTAGATACAAATGACTGTCTGGCACAATTGCACTGCTATGATCGAACATCAATCTCGAGGTGAACTTCATGGCCCATGCGAGTTTGGCTTTCAAGTCGGCATCGTGCCCCAGCAGTGTGACATCACGGAGGATTTCATTAAAAAACGACTCTGGTCCACCAAAGTTCACCTCATCATGAATCCAATCCTTACCAATTTCCTGATAATAACCACTTCCACTCAAGGCTGCCTTCAGATACCTGGGCGCACCTTTCTCCTGAAATCCCTGCAGCAACCTGGACACTGCATCTTGTGTTTCCAAGCCTTCCAGCTTGCCCAGCCATTGAGAAAGCGCTGTATGACCACATTTCAAAATGGGGAAAACGGAAATGGGCACCGCAGCGGGACAAAACAGCTGGACATCTCTGGATTGAGCCCTGTTCAATGCTGGCGCAGGGAAAACCCCGCAATGCGTCAACGAATACGCCGTGCCATCCAGACGCACGGAACACACGCCTGAACCTTTGGAATGGATGTCGCATCCCGTTTCGTTTCCACAAATGTTGACTTCCGGCATCCAGGTTTCTCGCATGCAGTGAGACCAGTAGCCCTTTTCATTCGAAATCATACAGGCCGCCGAAGCTTCTGCTGCCAGCTTCTCCAGCGCGAGAGGTGCGTAACTGGACTGTGGACCCATGGTCACTTGGAGTTGCTGCGCCATCTGTTCCCACATGGCGCGGCACTGGATGTGGAGCTTGTTGTGCGATTCCAAGTCATGGAAGTTCTGTTGGTACAACACCTTCCCACATCTGAGTTGGTCCATACGTTGAGTTAGAAGTGAGGGCCCCACCTTGCAGCTGGGTGTTGCTGAATTGTCAGTGTCAAAGTGGTTTTCGGATGTTTCTGCTGGCAATCAATTTTGCGAGATTGAAGGGCATTGAAGGGATTATGCTTGATCTCAAGCTTGCAAGAGACCCAATTAGTATAAAGTGACCCTGGGTCTTCAATCATTTGGCCATGGCCTCTGGTTGTTCCCGTCCCAAAAATCATCAGAATATGAATAGGCCAATGCCAACCCTGGATTAAATAAACTCTGAGTTGACGAATAGGGGGTACCCCCTAAAAGTCTTGGTTTCCTACTAGAATGGTACCCCTATGTACCCAGTATACCAATCAATAAAACGAGGGTTTATTATTGCGGGGTTAACATATCAGAAACCTCAGTTGCCATGGCTTCACAACTTCCCCGGACCCCTGAGCGGCTCCGGGTGCTACACTGAGAAAACCTGCTTGTCCCAAAGAAAACCAACGTCCAAGGCCGACAAACATGCGACTATTGGTACTGGCCAATACCCAATTAAGCCACTATGTCTCCTATTCTTGTTGGTTACCATCCCCAAATACTTCATCTACAAACTGCTATATGGTGGTTTGTCAAAACAGGGATACGCCCAAAACATCCAATATGAATCTTTTAGAAACCATCCATTGTTGGTCTCCAATTTTAAGAAGCAACCATATGTATGACTGCTATTTGGTTCCACCACTCCTGGCAGCTCCTTCGCAAACCATCCCTGGTGTGAGACTGATCACCGAGGCGTCCTGGTAGCTCCAAATCGCTCCCTGATTAGAAGGGTATAAGGATGCCCCTGGCTCCAAATCGCTCGCAACCACCAGCCAAATAAACATTTACAACTACATGTTTCACGTAAAGAGAGGGGCAGTGTCACACCACCTGCTGGGTGGCACTGACCAACCCTTAGCGCAATCCTGGAGCCCAGTCCCCTCCCGTCCCCTGCGGTCACTTCTGAGCGCTGGACCATTTCGGAGAAGAAGCGATGCCAACCAGCGATGGTCGTGGAGCAGTGCACCCCTCGCTGTCGCAAATATGCCATCAACGCCTGCGGCGCTTTCGCGCCGCCTCGTGGTCGAGTTGTGCTCATCTGGGAGAGCCCACTGTAACGTTAAGCCCGGATCAAGCTGAACCCCTGGTCGATTTAATATGGGGTATCCCCTAAAAGCCTTGGTTTCCCATTAAAATGGTACACTCCCCAATTAATATAATTGATCAACCTGGGGTTTGTTAATCTGGGGTCAACATTACATGGGACGATTCTAGAGGAAACTCTGGTTACACCGAGATCCACCAACTATTCGGGTTTCCCAGTTCGGGTTCCCATCATTTCGGAGTAAGAATCAACAACTCGAATCATTTCATACCGCCATTAGGTCCCAAAATTGCTGGAAGTCCCAAAAAACAATTGATATCATCTGTATATATGCTACCAACTGAGAAATGTAGCCCGTGCTTCAAGTACAAAATGCGGTTTCTAAACAAAGCCGAATATAGAACAAAACAACCCTTGTGCTTGTATGAAATACATTGAAACGTGCTCTTGCCTCCCTCACAGCCCATCATCATCAGCTGCGTGGTGCTTGCTCTTGACTCTTGGCAAAACTTTAGAGTGGTACCAGCAGATAGTAGGATCCATCCTGAAGAGTGGATGGAACAATGACAGGGACATCAGTCTCTTGCATCATTCGGGCTACCAGTGTGCAAAACAAATGTCATGTGTATGGAGTTTGTCCGGTTGGTGGTTTCAAGCCTATGCTTGGTGGCTTCACCATCCCAAATACTGGGATAATATAAAAGGATTTGTATGATATAAAGTTGTAGCAGCAAATGAGCCGCCGCACTTCACGAGAAACAAATGCATTAGAACAACAGCTTGTCTGAGTTTGCAAATGTGATAATCAGCTTGTTGCCTTTTTTTTGACCGTCAGAACAAATCTATGGTAATGATAGATGCATATTTATTGACAAACAACCATCAGTTTAGTCAGATTGATCAGGAGGGTTTCTGTAAATAGGGGTACCCCTAAATCATCCTTTATTCGCCATTTACAGTAATAAACCAACCATTCTTGGAAGTTCCCTATAAGAAACCACCATATGATGGATCTCCACTTGATATCTTCCACCCTCTGCGATCACTCATCAAGGCCTCTGCCAAACGTTCTGCCACCATGCGGAGGGCAGGATCCTGGCAGTCAAGGCAAACCCACAGACTCATGACGGCAACAGATAGCCCGGGCCTGTCACGCTGACCATGTACATACCTGTGAATGAATGCATATACTTATAGATACATACACATGTTATGTATGTATGTAATATGTAAATGAACCACCAACAATCTCAGTGATGCGGTACCTGAGAAATCACACACCAGTGCAAAGTCGCTCCAAGATTTGCCAAACAAGTCTTTAAAGACTCGAGTGCTGATTCTATTCTTGATGTTTTCACCGCAACTGATGTGGGTGTTTCTCCAAGTCATCGGGGTACCCCCAACTCATTCAATATCAACACCTTCATAGTAATAAACCCACCGTTCAAGTTGGAGTATATGCCCTGTTCTCGCTCATTACACCCTTGTCAATAACCATTAACCATCCTTAACCACTCTAAACCCACCATCACTTTGGGGTTCCCAAGTCCCGGCCAGGTCGAAACTCCAACCATTTTTCAAGCTCCAAAAACCACCAGCCCAGTGGCTGTGCGCCACCCACCGTGCCACGGTCCCAGTTCTCCTGCTCCAAGGTGAACGCTTCGTGAGCTTTGCCCAGCCCCTGAAGCACTTCGCCATGAGATCGACCGCTGGGAGCGCCGGTGAAACAACTGAAGGTCCACCTGGTTGGTGGTTGAACCACCCCTATGAAAAGGATCCATTAATAATAAGGATCCATTACTAGATGAGTCCTTACAGTATCAATAGGTGATTGGTGGGATAGAACCTATCCCCTATGAATCATAATTGGTTTCACACTCATGATAAGGATCCATGAATAATAAGGATCCGTTCCTTGTTGGTGGTTAAACCACCCCTATGAAAAATATGAGTCGACCAACTATGTGTTAATAAGTACTGGGGAAAGGAAAAATGTTTGAAACCACCAAACAGTAAGTGTTGAATCACTTAAGGTCATTGATGATGGAGTGACTCAACAACCATTACCCACCATATAAGCCCGTTATTTGTGCATTGATGTCCCGATGCAGGTGTACACATAACTCATCTGCCAAAACCCCGTGAACGAAGTGGTAATTATATATAGTTTTGCTTCTAATAATCTTCCAGGTACCTTGAAATGCTGCTTCACAAAGCAATGACACCGATAAGACAGAACAAGAAAACAAAGCCACAAATGTTGCAGGGATTTGGATCAGTTCACTATTTGTTCGGAAACAAAACTATACACGTATATACATATATACATGTACAAAAAATAAAAAATCAATGAATTGGATTCAGATGGAACGAAAGCAGTATATAACCGGGTGATGATTCATGTGGTTGATCATAAGCGAAAACCCGAGTAAAACAGTCTTTATACATGCTTGAATCTTGGGGTGTTCACCTCCCTCTTTTCCAAGTGTCAACCGTTGGAATCAATGGTGGTACCATTTTTAAGCCAACCAGCCCTGGAGCAGATCATTTGTTTCCTTCCGAAAGAGGTCGACATTTTGTCCTCCTTTGGTGCTTTCTCAAGTCATGGGGGTACCCGCAGCTATCATCCTTTCTCAATCACAGTATTATACCAACCATTATGTTTGGAGTATATCCCCTATTATTGTTTCTTATCCACTTGTTCATAACCTTTGTTCATACACCCATTTCACCATGATAGCTACTAATGACCATCGGTCAAAAACCCATTTCACCATTATAGCTGTTAACAGCCATTTTTAATAAATACATTACGCCAATTATAGTTGTTAACAGGCACTGTGAATAACAAGCCTATGACACCAATTATAGTTGATAATAGCCATGGTTAATACACCCATTTCACCATAGCTGCTAACAGCCATGGTTAATACACCCATTTCACCATAGCTGTTAACAGCCATTCTTAATAAACCCGTACACCAATTATAGCTGTTCATAAACATTGTTGATAAACCAACCATCCACCAGCCATAGTGATAAACCAACCATTCTAGTTGGAGTGTATATCCCTTATTATTCCCTTGTTCATAACCAATCATGAACAACCATCATTGAATGATGATTAATTAATGATGACCACTTATATCCATTGTTATCCCCTTATTATCCCCTTGACTAATAGTTGTGAGAAGCCATTCTTAACAAACCAACCATCATTTGGTGGTTTCTCAAAATAGGGGTACCCCTAAATCATCCATTATTAATCATTTGTAGTAATAAACCATCAATTTTTTGAGCTCCATATTTTGAGAAACCACCCATTTCCAGCTCAGCCCCTTGTTCATCATCACCGGCCCCTGGGCGCCAAGTACGGCGCGGCAATGCGTCCCCCATCTCTCCAGCGAGATGGACTCGAGGCCCTCCTAGCAGCGGCAGTTGTTACGGTTGTGGCAGCGGCAGGATATCTGGTGGCTGGTCTCGACCCGTCGGCAAAAACATGAGTCAAAGAGCCAACCATGTCTAGATCTTGGGGAAAATCTGAAATGTTTGAAACTGATGATATGGTCACTAGTAACAAATTCAAAAATAAGTAGTCACTCGTACTGGTTGCATGCTCACAGAGAGCAGTAGTATAGGAGATTGCAATCAACAATGACCAACAACCTATACCCCAGTTGATTCTGGTTATTAGCTGACCAGCCTATCAGCAATAATCAACAACCTAGAAAGATTGGTTCATGGCTTTTCTTATCATGAATTATGATAAAGCATTGTGAATATTGAAGACAACTTCTATACTTGCTTGTTCATGGCACATGTGAGCCTACATGGCCAACTTTTAACTCAATCAATTGACAGAAATGACAGGAAACTGCAAGAAAAACATATCATAACAACGGCGTGATCATTCAAACACGACATAGTTAGATGACTTCACCGATCATTATAATGATACCATAAACTATAATTGGTGTGAATGATGGCGCACATGGATGATGTCAAGAACGAGACATTGGACTCAATGGTTGGCTTGAGCCAAAATGTACCAGGTACAAGTTGTGTCACAAACAATCACTCATCACAGAACCTGCCAGGCCTTAAATGAGTCTGAGATCTGCGTTCCATATTAACCACCCGATCAAGAGGGCGGGTAGTGGCTATGCTCGCTGGCTGCACTGAAAAATCATCGCCTCAAGTTGGTGTTTTCCAGTTAGAAGTTGCCTAATCAGCTATTGAAGTAGATTGAATTAGTGTTCCTAAGCCAGGGTTATCAATAACCCTTTTAGAGAGCTGATATAACTATTGATTTGGATTCATTAGGGTTGCTAGTATACTGGTTGGTTGTTTTTGTGGGTTAATAGGCCCTTGAACTGAATCGTTTTAACTGAGAGTTCTCTACGCTTAAATGGCTGATTATTGTGGTATATCTGCAGGTGATTAGCTATAAGTTACAAGTGGTATCTCTGCCAAAACTGGTAGATACAGCTAGTCACCCGAGTTTCTAAACCAACTGAAGGCCCAACCTTGCATGGACCAAAGATTCCACCGACCTTGACGAAGGATCGTCGCAGGGGACCGACCGCATGGCTATGAGGCTACCTCTATGGGAGGACCGGACTCGGCTCCCTAATGATTTGTTGGGCTTATCTGGTTGCTGGTTGAACCACCCCTATGAAAAGGATCCATTAATAATAAGGATCCATTACTAGATGAGACCTTACAGTATCAATAGGTGATTGGTGGGATAGAACCTATCCCCTCTGAAACACAATTGGTTTCATACTCATGATAAGGATCCATGAATAATAAGGATCCGTTCCCTGTTGGTGGTTGAACCACACCTATGAAGAATATAAGGCAGCCAAGCATTTGTTCATAATTATGACGGAAAATTAAAAGATAAAACCACCAACCAGTCATTGTTCACTGCCATGAATGAATACTTTTTGTTCGGAACAGTGGATTTCATTATCAATATCATCTGGTTGGTGGTTTCAGCCCCTATGAAAAATATGTGTCAACCAACCATTTGTTAATGATTACTGGGGAAAATACAGAATGTCAATCAAACCACCAGCCAGTTGGTTGTTTAACCACTATTGTTGCTTATTATTCCCTAGTATTAACCACCATTAACCGGCTGGTTTCCCCTATCAAAACCACCAGCCAGTTATTGTTAGAAATATAGTCCTAACAAAGGATTCACCACCTTGGTATCATTATCACTGCATTTCAACTCTTATTATTAATGGCTACCCAGCTTGAAGCTAAACCCTAGGTTGATTAACTGGGGGGGGTTCCCATTTTAATGGAAAACCAAGGCTTTTAGGTGATACCCCCTATTAATCAACCAGGGGTTTATTAATCCTGGGTAGCCATTAGTTGTCCTTCCCTGTGTATAGAACTACCTGGAGGATCGAATGTACCCAATACCAATGTCCTGGGCACGGACCCAAGGTTTTGGACCTTTTCTGCAATTTACTGGAAGGATCTGTTTTGGTTGCGAGCCCCCACTGAGGGTCAAAAGATACACGCCAGACTAGTAACCATCATTCACCATCGTTGACCACCAGTATTGACTATACGTATTCTTTTCCACCCAGTCGTCATGAGTCCCCAACCATCAAGTCACTACGCATCAATATCAACCATGCAGGACATATGTATCCCTCAAATAACCATTATCTTTAGCTAGCATCAATAAGCGTCAATCATTAACCAATAACTCCCAACGATTGTAAATGATTTGCCATGTCCATTAATTATAAATCATCAACCCTCATCATTACAAGTCACCATAACAAATCCTAAAATTGTTGCCCAACCCTTATTGTACATTGTTGCTGGTTCTCAACCCCTATTATGAACCATGATTAACTATACTTAAACATACTTAACCATAGAAAGTCCCATGGTGAATTAACCCTTATAAAAACCTTATGAAGCCCTTATCAGTTGCTGATTACAACTCCTATAAATCATCATTACTCATCATTGACCATGATCATTCCACCACGTCTATAGCCATAACGCCCCACAAGTCGTTGGTGACGGCTCCTCCTCACCCGGAACTGGTGTCTCGATGCCGTGAAGGCCCTAGGAGGGTGCAAACTCTCCGCCCTGCTGGGATCCCAACCATTGTTCGTTGATAGTTTCGTGTCGGGTTTCACAAAGGGTTGTAAAAACCAACAATTCTTGGTTTAATAGGATTATATAATTATAAGGTGTTATAAGTAAACTTGTATAATTAAAGGTTCTTTGTGACGGTTTTTGGAGGGATTTATAAGGTTATAACCAACAGTTTCCTGTTTCGCGCGCTTTGTAGGGGTTAGAGCCATTAATGATGAGATATGATGAGTAATAACAAAATGGGGTTCTAGGGGGTAATTCACCATGGTTATAGAGGGTTTTAAGAGTTATAACCAGGCATTTACAAGGCTTTATAGGGCTTCAAAAGGTTTTATAGGGTTTCAGAAGGTTTTATCAGAGTCAGGACCAAAAATTTCTAGGGGTGTGGGGCAAACAATAGATAATACTTACTAGGAGTCATCCCCATGATTGAAAACATATTCTGGGGGTTCACAGGCTATGGGGGACCCCAAAAATGGTTGGTCTAGTACCAATAAGGGATCATATGAAGGATGATTACTGGGGGGACCGGCTTGAGAAATCACCATCTTAAAAACCACCAACCAATATTTAGAACCCATCCAGTTTATAGAAGTGGATGAGGCTGACCCCTTGGATACAGGGCTTGCCCAAAAAATCCTAATCCATCAAACCGCGGCAGTTCCTCCTGGCGCGAGTGCGTCAGCTCCAACACTCAACAGCTCCATGGGGTAGAAAACTCGCTGAACGTTGCAGTGATAACCACTATGCCTACTATGCTAGTTGTTTGACCTGGAAGTTGGCTCAAGTTCTTTCAGCTCTTTCGGATACACTACAACAAGTGACGCATGGTGTCATTCTCGCTCGATCTGCTATCATGTGATGTGCCCAATTCATTGTGGATGCATCCCTTCCATTCCGAGCTTGAACATCGAGTGTATAGGTCTGGGATGGGTCAATACCCTGAACCATGGTGAACATCAAATGACTACACTAGTCCAGGTTGGGATGTTCATGCATCCATGTTTGAATGGTGGGTATTGACCGTCAATATCCAGATGGGTCTAATGTATCTGTGATGATCATATTAGCCACTATTTCCCATCAGCTGAACCATTACTCCCTATTCTTGCTGGTGATTATTCCCCATTACGAGCCATTCACCGGCTTATCAACCAACTATAATTAACGAGCCTATAGATCCCGAAATGATCACAGGCTTCTCCAACCGCTGCTGGGCTGTTCGCGGTTGACCCGCAAAAACCATGTTGGGTACTTGATCGGTTGTCACCGAACATACAAATCACCACCAAATAACCATATGGTGGTTTCTCAAAATAGGGACACCCGCAAATCATCTGATATTTGCGTTCCCGAAACACTCGTATATGTGTGCCACCAGACTTCAGAATGCAAATATTACTTGGTTGTATCATGGTGATATGCAAATATGGCTATCACTGTTCAGCAAATCCGGTTCATAGCCCAACTTGGCCAACGGGTTGGTTGTTCACCGTCATTGCCCCCACAAGTTCTCCAATCATAGATGCAACTTAAACCCTTATCGGTTGATGTTGGTTATTCTCTCCCAATGGCAATGAACTGGGGGCTGATGGTGGCAGACTTGAGGCCATATCAATATTATCTATCACTAATTAAGCACTACTAACCCTTGTACTAACCATTATCAACCATCATCAACCAACCAGGTCATAATCATTATCATCATCAATAAGGCTGACTATTCTGGATATAATGCATCACTAACCGCTATCATTGACAAGTATCATTAACGAAAATGGGTCTCAAAATAGGGGTAACCCCCAATCATCCAATATTCTTCGTTGATAACAATCAACCATCCATTTTGGGGGTACCCCTGGCTTAAGAAACCACCATATGGGACTTTCTCAAAATAGGGAGCCCCCAAAAATGGTGGGTTTATTACTATCAATTTGAATAATATTGGATGATTTGGGGGCACCCTTACTCTGAGTATCATCAACCAATTGATATCCATCATCCACCAGCCCTGGGAGCCCGGGAGCCTATCCCTTAACGGCATCGCCGGCCCTGGGACTCCCAGACCATCTCTCCCGGCGGAGCAGTCAAACCAGTGAGCCCTGATCCAGTCGTCCATCCCCCCGGGTCCCAACACAGCATGACGCGCCAAGCAATGGTTAGGGATGGATACACTGATGGGGAATGGTGGTTGATGATGCTTGATAATGGTTAGTAACTGGTAAATAATGGTTTGGAATGGTTGGCAATGGTTCGTAAATGATGAATGATGGTCAGGAATGGGTAGGAATGGTTTGTAGTGGTTAGCAATGGTTCATAATGATGAATAGTGATGGTTGAACTAATAGGGAATAGTGGTTTATGATGGGGAATGGAACTCAATGATGGTTTATTCATATGGATAATGACTGACAATAGGGGGTCATTATTATCAATAACCAACCAATCATTGTTAACAGGGGTTGACCATGACCAATAAGCTGGTTAATATTGGCTAGGAAGCGGATGAACGGCTGCTAACAGAGGATAAGTAGCCTAACAAGAGTAGGGAATGATGGTTATATAAACTGATGGAATAATGGTCTATAATTGGTAGGTCGTGATGGTAAATCATGGTGAGCAACTGATGATAGATCACACGTTATTTATGGCGAGCAACTGATGGTGTGGTTTATCCTTTTTCTTAGGATGGCATCGGGGTCGACACTGCTTGAGGGTATCTTTGTTGCAGGTTCAACCACTGGAAATTCCTGAAATACTACCACAAGATCTCCAACAATTACCATAAAATACTAAGAAATTCAGGTTGGGATGCTGCCCCATTTTTGTGAATTTTGGGGATTTTTGTGTGATTTTTTTGGATTTCTATGTGATTTTGATGTTGCGGATTGGTAAGTGAAAGGGATTTTGAACCTGGAGCTGGCCGGCCTGACCCATTTCTGTGATTTTTCGGGAATTTTAGGGAATTTCAGGGAATTGTAGGGAATTGTATGCGATCTTGATGTTGAAATGGTATGGTGGGCGGGTCTGATTGTTTGGGAATTTTGGGAATTGTATGTGATTTGGATGTTGTATTATGGTAATTATCAGGAAATTGGTGTTAAGTTTCAGGCTTTTGTTGATGCACTATGTTGTTTTTATGTTGTGTTCTGGTTGTATGTTCATGTTTTGATGGGTTTTCAATTTTCAATGATACCTCTAAGCAATGATAGGCTGGATGCCGCCCTATGACTTTTGGATGGTAACTCACAAGGAAGCTGTCAGTTGTAAACATGCCAAATGGACAATCCCTGTATGGACAAAGGATGATGAATTGGCTCTGTAGGAAGCTTCTGGTCCGGTTCTCATTGTAATGCGTATAACATGTTACAGTACTTGAATCAGTGGTGTAGTGTTTTTGGCTGATGGTGTCACAAGAACTACACAATAATTGTGTTATCATAGTAAGGGACTACAACTCCACAACCTAAGTGTTACTAGAACCAATGGCTAAAGGTTGACGGTCTACAGCAACTGTTCTGTACCAATATTTGGAGTCCATTAGCCGTACCCAGTCGTCGTAGTCCATGCCAAAGCTATCATTGGCACGATGCAAGTGGGCTGCGAGTACCATCGCTGCATAGAAACGTTAAAGTAAGCACAGCCGTTTGAATCATCAGCGATGATAAGGTTGATTTTGTGAGCAACACGGGTGCAGTCATGTGCACAGCATTTGGCATTCAAACAAATCTGATCTTTTCTGACCCATACGAGCCCACATGAGTGATCTGCAGTAAGCACTATACAGTGATGTGTTCATGGCGAATCACTAAGCACGGAACCATTCTGAAACAGCTTGGTTTATTGTATGGGACCATTCTGAAATAACTTGGTCATTCCTTTATATACAGTATGTGCTGACTCTTCCTACGCAGGGAGACGGTCAAATCGATCAAAACTCCTGATTGCCCTGATGACTACCACCATTACAGCGTATTCATAGATGGTGTCCATTAAAAGCGGATAAATGAAGCATAATGTAGTGTGTATATATATATATATTTTTATATATATATATAATGTAGTTTAAAAATATGTATATATATATATGTACCCACCACTCTCCATTTTAAAACCTTGTTTCACCGGTTGTTTAGTGTCAGAGGCAATAACAGACCAATATAGGGTGAATACAAGTCCCACAATAGTTCATCATCAAAATCCTCTACGCATTTATCTAAACATATGCTGATCTATTCATTTCTGATTGTCAATGACAAAAGAGTCCATGATATTGAATAGTTCAAAACCAATAGCGATGGTTTCAATGCTAGTGATGTTGATTAGCCAGGCCAGGCCATTCTAGAACTATAATATTAACAATGAACATAATGAAATGCTAAAATAAATTACTATCACTCTTACTATTTAGCATGGAACTATCACTAGAATGATCCTGGCAATCATGCTAAATAGGACAGTTCCATGCTAATGATAGTTATATGTCCATGCAAAAGACTAATAGGATAATCATATGGTAGTTTCTCAAAATAGAGGACCCCCAAATCATCCCATATGAACCACTTATAATAAAAAACCAAGAGTTTTTTTGGGCACCACACATTTTGAGAAACCTCCATATCCAATTGGTGGTTACAAGTTATCACCCAACAAAATAGTCAATCAACCATCACTATTTGGTGGTTTCTCAAAATGGGGGTACCCCCAAATCATCCAATATCAATCATCTATAGTAATAAACCAACCATTTTGTGGGTCCCTTGTTTTGAGAAACACCCATTTTGAGAAACCACCATAAATCATCATTCTAGTGCTAGTTCCATGCTAAATCATTGCACTTCGCCCCACCTGGTGTCCGAAGACGTGGAGTGGTCATCAAGGTGCTAGCGGCCTGAGCGACTCCGTGGTGATAGTACCAGCAAGCATGGTGAATCATGGCTGATCGATGCTTCTGTAGTGATGATTGTTTATGTTTAAGGATTTAAGTAGCACAACAATGCTAAAATTATATGGCTAATATAGGGTTAGTTTATGATAATGGTCCAATGATTGTTAGAAATGCTCAAATTAAATGGTTACTGATTAAGAAGTTTTGATACTGGTTGCTAAATGTTGATGATGGTCATGATGGCTTGTGGGATCTGATGGTTGGTTGAGGTTGATAATGAATCATTGATGTGAACATAAATATATCCGATGGTTGTTGCACTCGCTCTTGCTGGCTAATGACAATTAACCATGGTTAATGGCGGCCAAGTAGTCCTGGTTGCTGCATCGTTTTAATAACTGAGAATCACGTCTGATGATAATGCACAAGGATAATTGAAGGTAATCATGTGCATGTTTCAATCAATCAATACAAAAAAATAATCAAAATGACACCAACGCCAACAGCTGAGATGACTTTGTTTGTTTACAACCACATGATGACATGGCATATGCGGTAATTATGTCACTTCAATTGAACCGGATCATTGATTGAACTGATGGTAAATGATGGTTTTATGATGGTTTCAATATCCATTTAACTCATTAAATCTTCTATTGCTCGCGCATTGGCGGTTTCCATCTTAGATGGATGGTTCATGCCTTATTCCCCGCATCGCAGTGACAAACAAACGTCCCATCCAGTTGCCTTTTTCACCATGTCAGGTTCGTCGGCAACATCATCCTCATCCATAGGAATAAACATGTACTGTACTGTTTGATTTGTCGTCGTTCCACTCATGAGACCCATGATGATACAGCCATCTCTGCTTTGATCTTGGGGCGATCTTCAATTATCATCATACAGGTTTGCAGTACAATCCTATCATCTTTGGCTCCTTATCATGTCACATCAACATGAAATCCTACTATCAGAAATATCATTATGACATCATACTACATCAATATGTAGTCATACTAACATCATAATTAGTGAGGTTATCATTGTTGCCAACGGCTGTAAGGAATCATCATCTTACGGGTTTCTACCACAATGATAGGCATCATCAGCAGCAGCCATCATTGTTTACCGCATTCCCCATCATCAACACCAAGGCCACCAATGAATCAAACTGTATTTATTCCTTATGGCTATCTCCTATAGGCGATTGTTATGATCATCCCCTACCTATTTAACTATTATAGAATTATAGTCGACTATAATAGTAACTACAGAACTTCCTACTATAATAACTATTGTATAAGAGCCAAGATAGCCATCATGAACCCATCATCACTCCACCAGTTTCAAGCCCCAATAATCCACCATCACCACCCAACTCACCCACCATTTCGCCCTGGATCCAGGTGCCACCCCCTGGGCTGCCCGGGCGGTGCTGGGCGGATGTGTGGACTCCGTGCCCGGGCGCAGCAGCTCCGTCAAAGCCGTGCAGCCGGAGGCCTTCTGGAGCCTCCAGCAGCGCACTGGTGGATGAGTTGATGAGGTGGTTGAAAACAATGATGGTTAGGTTTATCAGTGATGGTTTATTAGTCGGTTATTAATAAAATCTATTTTGAAAACAATAATGGTTTATTAGTGATTGAAAACAATGATGGTTAGGTTTATCAGTGATGGTTTATTAGTCGGTTATTAATAAAATCTATTTTGAAAACAATAATGGTTTATTAGTGATTGAAAACAATAATGGTTAGGTTTATCAGTGATGGTTTATTAGTCGGTTATTAATAAAATCTATTTTGAAAACAATAATGGTTTATTAGTGATTGAAAACAATAATGGTTAGGTTTATCAGTGATGGTTTATTAGTCGGTTATTAATAAAATCTATTTTGAAAACAATAATGGTTTATTAGTGATTGAAAACAATAATGGTTAGGTTTATCAGTGATGGTTTATTAGTCGGTTATTAATAAAATCTATTTTGAAAACAATAATGGTTTATTAGTGATTGAAAACAATAATGGTTAGGTTTATCAGTGATGGTTTATTAGTCGGTTATTAATAAAATCTATTTTGAAAACAATAATGGTTTATTAGTGATTGAAAACAATAATGGTTAGGTTTATCAGTGATGGTTTATTAGTCGGTTATTAATAAAATCTATTTTGAAAACAATAATGGTTTATTAGTGATTGAAAACAATAATGGTTAGGTTTATCAGTGATGGTTTATTAGTCGGTTATTAATAAAATCTATTTTGAAAACAATAATGGTTTATTAGTGATTGAAAACAATAATGGTTAGGTTTATCAGTGATGGTTTATTAGTCGGTTATTAATAAAATCTATTTTGAAAACAATAATGGTTTATTAGTGATTGAAAACAATAATGGTTAGGTTTATCAGTGATGGTTTATTAGTCGGTTATTAATAAAATCTATTTTGAAAACAATAATGGTTTATTAGTGATTGAAAACAATAATGGTTAGGTTTATCAGTGATGGTTTATTAGTCGGTTATTAATAAAATCTATTTTGAAAACAATAATGGTTTATTAGTGATTGAAAACAATGATGGTTAGGTTTATCAGTGATGGTTTATTAGTCGGTTATTAATAAAATCTATTTTGAAAACAATAATGGTTTATTAGTGATTGAAAACAATGATGGTTAGGTTTATCAGTGATGGTTTATTAGTCGGTTATTAATAAAATCTATTTTGAAAACAATAATGGTTTATTAGTGATTGAAAACAATGATGGTTAGGTTTATCAGTGATGGTTTATTAGTCGGTTATTAATAAAATCTATTTTGAAAACAATAATGGTTTATTAGTGATTGAAAACAATGATGGTTAGGTTTATCAGTGATGGTTTATTAGTCGGTTATTAATAAAATCTATTTTGAAAACAATAATGGTTTATTAGTGATTGAAAACAATGATGGTTAGGTTTATCAGTGATGGTTTATTAGTCGGTTATTAATAAAATCTATTTTGAAAACAATAATGGTTTATTAGTGATTGAAAACAATAATGGTTAGGTTTATCAGTGATGGTTTATTAGTCGGTTATTAATAAAATCTATTTTGAAAACAATAATGGTTTATTAGTGATTGAAAACAATAATGGTTAGGTTTATCAGTGATGGTTTATTAGTCGGTTATTAATAAAATCTATTTTGAAAACAATAATGGTTTATTAGTGATTGAAAACAATAATGGTTAGGTTTATCAGTGATGGTTTATTAGTCGGTTATTAATAAAATCTATTTTGAAAACAATAATGGTTTATTAGTGATTGAAAACAATAATGGTTAGGTTTATCAGTGATGGTTTATTAGTCGGTTATTAATAAAATCTATTTTGAAAACAATAATGGTTTATTAGTGATTGAAAACAATAATGGTTAGGTTTATCAGTGATGGTTTATTAGTCGGTTATTAATAAAATCTATTTTGAAAACAATAATGGTTTATTAGTGATTGAAAACAATAATGGTTAGGTTTATCAGTGATGGTTTATTAGTCGGTTATTAATAAAATCTATTTTGAAAACAATAATGGTTTATTAGTGATTGAAAACAATAATGGTTAGGTTTATCAGTGATGGTTTATTAGTCGGTTATTAATAAAATCTATTTTGAAAACAATAATGGTTTATTAGTGATTGAAAACAATAATGGTTAGGTTTATCAGTGATGGTTTATTAGTCGGTTATTAATAAAATCTATTTTGAAAACAATAATGGTTTATTAGTGATTGAAAACAATAATGGTTAGGTTTATCAGTGATGGTTTATTAGTCGGTTATTAATAAAATCTATTTTGAAAACAATAATGGTTTATTAGTGATTGAAAACAATAATGGTTAGGTTTATCAGTGATGGTTTATTAGTCGGTTATTAATAAAATCTATTTTGAAAACAATAATGGTTTATTAGTGATTGAAAACAATAATGGTTAGGTTTATCAGTGATGGTTTATTAGTCGGTTATTAATAAAATCTATTTTGAAAACAATAATGGTTTATTAGTGATTGAAAACAATAATGGTTAGGTTTATCAGTGATGGTTTATTAGTCGGTTATTAATAAAATCTATTTTGAAAACAATAATGGTTTATTAGTGATTGAAAACAATAATGGTTAGGTTTATCAGTGATGGTTTATTAGTCGGTTATTAATAAAATCTATTTTGAAAACAATAATGGTTTATTAGTGATTGAAAACAATAATGGTTAGGTTTATCAGTGATGGTTTATTAGTCGGTTATTAATAAAATCTATTTTGAAAACAATAATGGTTTATTAGTGATTGAAAACAATAATGGTTAGGTTTATCAGTGATGGTTTATTAGTCGGTTATTAATAAAATCTATTTTGAAAACAATAATGGTTTATTAGTGATTGAAAACAATAATGGTTAGGTTTATCAGTGATGGTTTATTAGTCGGTTATTAATAAAATCTATTTTGAAAACAATAATGGTTTATTAGTGATTGAAAACAATAATGGTTAGGTTTATCAGTGATGGTTTATTAGTCGGTTATTAATAAAATCTATTTTGAAAACAATAATGGTTTATTAGTGATTGAAAACAATAATGGTTAGGTTTATCAGTGATGGTTTATTAGTCGGTTATTAATAAAATCTATTTTGAAAACAATAATGGTTTATTAGTGATTGAAAACAATAATGGTTAGGTTTATCAGTGATGGTTTATTAGTCGGTTATTAATAAAATCTATTTTGAAAACAATAATGGTTTATTAGTGATTGAAAACAATAATGGTTAGGTTTATCAGTGATGGTTTATTAGTCGGTTATTAATAAAATCTATTTTGAAAACAATAATGGTTTATTAGTGATTGAAAACAATAATGGTTAGGTTTATCAGTGATGGTTTATTAGTCGGTTATTAATAAAATCTATTTTGAAAACAATAATGGTTTATTAGTGATTGAAAACAATAATGGTTAGGTTTATCAGTGATGGTTTATTAGTCGGTTATTAATAAAATCTATTTTGAAAACAATAATGGTTTATTAGTGATTGAAAACAATAATGGTTAGGTTTATCAGTGATGGTTTATTAGTCGGTTATTAATAAAATCTATTTTGAAAACAATAATGGTTTATTAGTGATTGAAAACAATAATGGTTAGGTTTATCAGTGATGGTTTATTAGTCGGTTATTAATAAAATCTATTTTGAAAACAATAATGGTTTATTAGTGATTGAAAACAATAATGGTTAGGTTTATCAGTGATGGTTTATTAGTCGGTTATTAATAAAATCTATTTTGAAAACAATAATGGTTTATTAGTGATTGAAAACAATAATGGTTAGGTTTATCAGTGATGGTTTATTAGTCGGTTATTAATAAAATCTATTTTGAAAACAATAATGGTTTATTAGTGATTGAAAACAATAATGGTTAGGTTTATCAGTGATGGTTTATTAGTCGGTTATTAATAAAATCTATTTTGAAAACAATAATGGTTTATTAGTGATTGAAAACAATAATGGTTAGGTTTATCAGTGATGGTTTATTAGTCGGTTATTAATAAAATCTATTTTGAAAACAATAATGGTTTATTAGTGATTGAAAACAATAATGGTTAGGTTTATCAGTGATGGTTTATTAGTCGGTTATTAATAAAATCTATTTTGAAAACAATAATGGTTTATTAGTGATTGAAAACAATAATGGTTAGGTTTATCAGTGATGGTTTATTAGTCGGTTATTAATAAAATCTATTTTGAAAACAATAATGGTTTATTAGTGATTGAAAACAATAATGGTTAGGTTTATCAGTGATGGTTTATTAGTCGGTTATTAATAAAATCTATTTTGAAAACAATAATGGTTTATTAGTGATTGATAATGATTGGTAGGTTTAATATTGGTTAGGTTTAATGTTGGTTAGGTTTACTATTGGTGGTTACAAACAACAGTAGTGATTGACTGATTGATAATAGTTCAAAATAGGGGATAATAATGGTTGATAATGGCTAATAATATGATGAGTTGGCTAGTAACAAATAGGTCAATATTAGCCAACCAACCAACATATCTGGTTTAGCTGGTTAAGAATAGGGGATGATAACGAACAGTTATAGGGGATTTACACCAACTATATATGGCTAGGGGATAATCACCAGCAATTTCATAGTAAAAACAGCCTGGTCAATGATTGGGGAACCAGGGGGACTAAGGGTGAACTGACCCACTGCCAGTTGATGAGTTGGGGGCTTGAAACTGGTTGTTGAATTGGACGGTGAGTTTTACTGGTGAAACTAGTGGTGGAGTTGGATGGTGATGGTTGAGTGGAGTTTGATGATGGTTTTGATGATGGTTGAAGCTAGTGGTTTGATGAAGCTGGTTGTGTTTGAAGCCGATGAGTTTTACTGGTGGTTGAAACTGGTTGACTAATGGTGGTTGAAACTGATGGTTGAGTTGAAGGTGGTTGAGTTGAAGGTGGGTGAGTTAGATGATTTGGTGGGGTCGATGGATCTGATGATGGTTTCATGTTGGTTTTCATGGTGGTTTCGTGATGGTTTTCATGATGGATGGTGGCTGAAAGGCGGTGAAGCCATAGCGAAATATGGACAAATGATGGGTTAACGACGGTTTTCATGGTGGTTTTGCTAGTGGTTTGATGGTGGATTCATGCTGGTTGAAACTGGTGGTTTCACGATGGATTTGTGGTGGTCGAAGAGTGTTTGTGAGCTTTGATGCGCGTCGATGGTGCTTGAGTTGGGTGGTTTCCAAGTAGACCCAGCAGCGTTTCACAAGGATGGCGTCGTATGGCGGCCTGGATTGCATGGACAAGCGCTCCAAAAGCAACTCCGCTTCCTGTGGGCGTAAGGGATGGCCCATCCAGGGCCGCGAGGAAGAAAGTGGAGGATTGATGGTGTGAGCTATAGGATTAACTTTAGTATTAACTTTGGCTAATCCTATAGGATTATTAGTATCATAGCTTTGATTCATCAACTAGCTATAGCTATGATCAATTGATATATGTATAAATGGTACTACTATAGTTGACTAAGTAATCATACCATAGTTAATACCATTGATCATACTATTGCCTGCTGATTTAGTTATGGTACTATTAAGCAACTATGGTATCAATTATGTTTGTCATATTGGGGAAAAACTTAGAATATCAGTCTTAACTTTGGAAAACCTTGGTGTGACCTTTAGTTCTAAGTAGATATGATCTGATGAACATCCGGTCAAATGATTGTTGATGATTGACGGTGATGAATCATTAGGATTGATGATGGGATGTAATCAGTTGGAACAACTGAAACATGGAGATCATTGATTCGTGGCCGTGGTAACACCTGCTAGACGTTCATGCTTTGACGCTCCAATGGAATCGTTGATGCTCAAATCTCCTTCCTCTGGGGCGAGGGGGGGTGGCTTGAACGGACCATCAAAGATTTCCTTGCAAAGAGGAAGGGAAACTTTGCTGTACCCCATACTAGTGGGTGACGACCGCCCCCCAGGAGAATGAGGAAACAACACTATTTGGAAGGGTAACAAATGGTTAATAGTGGTGATTAATAATTGTTAAGCTACCATTTGGTTAGGCCACTCCTGGTAGCTCCTGGCACCTCTCCATCTTTAAAGGGCCTTCAAAGGGATTCCGTGGGCTCCGAGAAGTTCCTCGACTTCTAAGCAAAGCCTCACCCCTAAGCCGCTGCCTCTGAAACATATGCCACTTGTAAGCCAATCCAAGACCAACAAATCATGGCTTTGTCCAAAAACGGTGGTTTCCCGAGTAATGATGATGATTCATGGATGGTTAGTACCGGCGTTTGTAGATAAACCCAAATTGTGGTTTCAACATATTTCAACTGTCCCCGTTCTGTTCTGCTCGTCAAATTGCTTCATCATGTCAGATAAGGCTAGCACGATTTGGATTTCATGATGAAACCCACAACCACCCCCCACCCTGGAAAAGAAAACGCAGCATTGCCAAACGCACAGCTGTTAGGACACAGGAGTTTGATCTAGTACCGTATGCGTGATATCCATAGCCATGCGGCAGGATCAAACAGGTACCACAACAAAGGCAGTACATGCCGGAGTTTCATCATCTTCAAAATTCATCCGATCTATGGGTTGTCTATAGCCATCGCAGTATCCCAGACATCACATGTCTGCTGATTTGCTGATTCCTGAAGCCCTATGGCTTTCTATGTGTGCCAGCAATCCCCTGTCAAAACCTTGTTCCTGGTGAAGCCAGGTACCTCTCTTGAGCTGTTTGCTTGGCCCTGCAGTCACCGCCCGCCATCTCTCTTGAGCCAAGGCGCCAGTTCCCCTTCGTTCTTGTGATCCAAATCCGTCCATACACCGTGCAGCGCATCATCACTCAGCTGCTCCTGGTGCCAGTGCAGGGAAGATCTACGTCGCTCAGTTGTGCGCTGCGGGCAAGTCATCAAGGGCAGGAAACCGCAGGAACGACTGACTTTTGTAAAACAGAAAAACTAATTTAGAGTTGATTTTTGGATTCAATTATTGAATTCAATACAGATTTTGTAAAAAAAATAGAAGTAGAATTCAAGAATTGCAACAGTTGTTCATTTTCTGATTCAAGAATTTCTGCAATTCAAGAATTTTCTGATACAATAATTTCTGAAACATGAAATTTGGAAGTAATTCTAAGTTAGAATTCAAGAATTTCAACAGTTGCTCATTTTTTGTAGAATTGCCGAACAAGTCATTTAGAACTGTCCTTCTACTGCCACAAGTCTGTTCAGAACAACGTTGTAGAATAGCCCAAGGAAAACAAAGCCCGCTGGAGAAACAAAAACCAAAAACGCAGCTAGTTAGGATTCATTACAACAAAAACTGATCATTTATGATCATCGTTGTTGGTTTTTTTTGGAAACACATCACCCAACAACAACGACAACAACAACAACAACAACAACAACAACAAGAACAAGAACAAGAACATCAACAACATCAACAACATCAACAACAACAACATCAACAACATCAACAACAACAACAACAACAACAACAACAACAACAACAGCAACGAGCATCAATGATCGCCCAACCAATTAGCTGCCAACATCCCCAAGAAGTAAAACACATGCCAATTCCTGCCCAGCGATGCCGACTCTTTTCCAAGGCTGTAGCCGTGCCGTTTTTCTGTGGCTGAGGTGATCTGACCTACGTCTTGGATGGTCATCCGCAAAGTCGGAAATCGCAAGGCGACCAACTGCTGACATAGGTAGGTCTCCATTGCTGGCATGCCCATCCCATCCCCAAGCTAACGCATCTAGCGGCCCTGTCAACATCTGCGTTTCTTTCTTGCGAAAGGCTCAGGTTCCGTGGTGAGAGGGTACGTTTTGGGGCGGTCCCCTAGGTTTCCGTTGGCAAATCAACCATTGAACTATACAATTTCGAAGTTGTATCTATACCATAACTGGTAGCTACCTGAGTTTCACAGCCCACCGGAAACTTTCCTCGAATCAAACATCTGAGTTTATCTAACGAAATGGAGTAAGCACGATTTGGGCGTTTCTCAAAATAGGGAACCGAATGATGGTTGATTCATTGCTATAAATGATTTACATTGGATGATTTGGGGGTACCCCTGTTTTGAAAACTCCCATTTGGTTCAATTTAAAGACTGGGTCTAGGGATGTGTAGGATTACATTTTGGCTTTGTTAACCACAATTTATGACCCATGTGCCATGTGCATCATGCTTCCAGTTTTCCGACTTCAAACACCGATTCACCTCTGCGCCGTGAATTCCGCTGATCGTCTCACTTTGAAATGATCACAACCAACAGCTGCAGCCATCTTGTTGAAAAGATGAGTCGAGGGATTCTCAAGATAGTACTACTATAGAATCTACCAGGCATAGTCTGATCGCCTACCAACACTGTTCCGAGTTACCATTCACTTCTTCTTGGCCTCAGCCTCTGAAGCCATTTCTTCATTGGCTTGAGTCACTGCTGTGTAGATTGCGAAGATCCTGGGATGGCGCAGCGGGATCACCCAAAGGGCCACCGTGCCATCCACTCTCGAATCGCTCGGATGGACTCATGGGTGAACTGACATACTGCTGCACCCACAGAGTTTCTGATCAACTGCCATTGTTCACGTGCATTGAACCATGATCAACAGCACCATTAGTTTTCAACGAGTATCAATCTCAACCTTGATATGGGTGTTTAACAAAACAGGGAATCAAAACTTCATCTAGTTTATCAATCTATTTACAGTACAGTAATAAGTAAAAAATCATCGAGCTTTTTGGGTCCCCCATCTGGAGAAACAAACTTTATTATTGAACCATGATCAACAAATATCATCTTGACGTTCTGTTTGTTCAACCACGAGTGTGAACAGCTTCTGCACCAAACACTATGAATCCACCAGCCGACTATTTTCCTTGACAAATTCTGATAACAAGCGGATTTCTCAAAATAGGGAACCCAAAAAACATCAAATGGTTGGTGTATTACTAAACATGATTCATATAAAGGATGATTTGGGCGGTCCCCTATGGCTTGAGAACCACCTAATCACCACTACTAGCAAGGCCTGGCCGCCCCAAAGAAACCACCAGGCCATGGCCTTCCCAGGACCAAGGGGCAACGTGGAGCTCAGCAAAGAGATGATCACCACCTGCCAGTGATTGCATCATATGGTGGTTGAGCCAGTTAGGGGGTACCCCCAGTTATCATCCATTTTTAGTAATGAATCATGTGGTGGTTGAGCCAGGTTCTCATCCAATCTGAACCATTGATAGTAATGAATCATCCATTTTGGGACTCCCCTATGGCTTGAGACACCACCCTATATCAATTCATATCAAACATCTCCCACCAGGGCGGAGCCCCTCTCGCCGGTCGCCTGCGGCCGGTGCCTTTGAGGAGCCAAGAAGATCACCAGCGCACAGACCGTCAACAGCACACCTGGGTGGTGCCTATCCCCACCTGGGTGGTGACCATCTCCACACCCGAGCGATGTCCCATAGCTATCAAAAGATTATCTCAATGGTACTGGCCGAATGGTTTCCCACAGGTGGTGCTGTTGATTGTTTTGATCGGCCGCCAGAGTGAGTACACTATGGGCTGTGTCTTCATGGTCAGTACTGACGTACACAAATACAGCCACTGTTGTTGTCACATGTTGCGTGGCTGTATGATCTTGACAATCAGTTTCATCATTACCATCTTCATCATCACTGTCATCATCACAAGCTCCAGGGCCTACCCAATCAACAGCCGAAGGACAAGCTCCATCATCACCATTTTTCATCACAACCACCACAACCACAACCACAACCACAACCACCACCACCACCACCACCACCACCACCACCACAACAACAACCACAACCACAACCAAACTACAACCACAACGACCATGACAACGACCATGACAACGACCATGACAACGACGACAACACCAACAGCTGCCACCAAACTACAGCTCCTGACCCCGCCTGTCTGGATTTGCAAGTCATCATCATCATCATCATCATCATCGCCTCACTCACATTGGGCCAAGCTGCACACGAGCAGCACCTGCTTCCGCGTTGGAATCATTGGCTCAAGCAACTCCTGTGGTGGAGCAGGGGTGCCCAGCCATCAAATCCACCGTTGTTTCAATGGCTTGGTTGAAGTCACAATGGTTTTACCTACAAAAATCCACTATTTCCAGTGGTTTTACCTACAAAAATGGGGTGATTTTCAGATTTTTTCAGATTCCAGGTAAGGGACTGCCAGGCTGGCTATGAACCAACTGCCACTCGCCTTCCAACCAAACACCTGTCACGCCTGGGTTTCCTGCCTGCGTTGCTGCAAAGAATGCGCGACTGTGGTCAGGAACCAACCAACATCCCTGGCTGGTTGGTGGTTGAACCAGCCCTAGCTGAAAAATATGCGCAAGTCAACCAACCAGTTGTTAATCGTTACTAGGGAAAATGAAAAAATGTCAATCAAACCACCAACTATAGTAGTTGTTCAACCACTTTGTTCAACCACTGTGGTTGGTCATTATCCCCTATGATTAAGCATTATTAGTGGTTATAACCCAACCAGCTCGGGTCCCTAACCATAACCACCCACCTTTAGGGCGCGACGTCCTGGAGGAAGGTGGGTGGCTCTTCAGGCGGAGGCTTCTCCACGTATTCCCGGCCTTCACCGGCCTTGGAGCGCACGTTTGTTTACCGAAGAGGAGGTACACATCATCCAAGGATCAGCCATGATAAGCCCATGGCTATAGATCAAGGGCCCCTGCATGATCACATCCCAAAAATCACATTTATCATTTGGGATGTTCAGCTACCATCTTTGAAGTTGGTTATTGGTGATAGCCTTAGCCGATGCCCATAGATAGGCAACCATGTCGTTGCTACATCCCCCACGTTGGTCCAGCTGTTCCCTCCCATCTTCCAGCAACGATCCGAGTCCAGGCACAGCTTCTAGGAGCGCAGCACCCAATTTCTTGCTTTTGGAGGCATGCTTTGTCCTGGCGCGAGACTTTCGTGGCGACCTATCTGTTGGCGACCGCTGGTGGCGACCAATGGTTGACACATTCTGTGGCTGCTCATGGTTGACGTGGTTGATGCAATGATAGCAACCAATGGTTGATACATGTTGACACAATTTGTGGCGACCTGTGGTTGACGTGGTGATGCAATGATTGTGTGTTCATTGTGCTTCATCTTCTTGTTCCTGCTGTTGGTGCTGTGGTGACGTGGTTGTTGTTCATGTCACAGGGGTAGAAATTGGGACATGCAAGACGCACAGAAAACTCAGCAGTGTGTAGGAGAATCTGGGAAATCCCAGCCCAAACAGTGGTACTGTACAAACCGGTTACTCTGCTGTTAGTTGTTGTCTAGAATGGCTCAAAGTATAAAACAAAAACGGCAGCAATGGCTTGTGACTCACTCGGGTAACTGCCAAATATTATCACCTTCACAACAGGTCTAGCAGGGAACCATCGGATTTTGCTTGCACCATTCAGTGACACTATGCCAGCGAAAACCACTGCGGACATGGGAGACACATATGGTCCAATTGACCCTTCCCGGTGCTCTTCTTTTTGGTTGAGGATATTCCAAACAAGTACAGTACTTGCAAATAATGTTCAAGCCTTTTTCGCTTGAACACGATGTGTTTGACAGTTACTCCAACTCCGGGCAACCCCATGTTGAGTTTGGTTGCCGTTTTACTGTGACGACTTTTGTTGGTTTTTATTCCGATTGAATGAGAAACTTCCTCAGAGTCACACACATCTGTGTGGGAAGCCTGTTCATGAAATAATATATGAATTGAATTAGGCCCGCTACATCTGTGCAGCTCCTTCGTATTGCGATGGCTGCTGGCAAGCACTGAACAAGATGACATACTATAATACTATGGATATCATCTGTGCAAATTACGGTCCTGGAGACGAACGTAGACTACCAAAAGGGTATCCTGATAGGTAACTGGTCGTCCAACCCCTATCTCGGAGGTGACTTAATTTCTTATCCTATCCGTGGATTATGTTTACCTGTAAGCATCAACCAAGAAATCAAACACTTGGTTCAAAGGAATTTAAGTGTGAATCTGTATAATCTGTAAAAATAAAAGAGAGGGATATTGAACGATATTATTTGAATATTATATATTTGATGGATATTTGAATATTAGTTGACGGATATTTGAATACAATCAACTTCGATGAATCACCCGCGCTGCTATACCAATGATCTCCATCCACGGTCTTGTTCCTCGCCGCTGTCCTTGCCCGCTCCAAATCGGTCACCAGACGCGTTACGGCAGCGTCCTCCTGCTCAGATCATGACCCGGGACGTGGTGGCAGCTGCTGGTGATTGGAAGAGGTTTTCTTAGGGAATTATGTCGGCTTATAAAAAGTAGGATCGCCAGCAATGGTTGATAATGATTAATAGTAGGGGATTATGTTCACCCACTATGAGGGGTTTTCACCATTGATGATGATTAATAGTAAGGGATATTCACCAACAATTGTGGTTAAATGGTGGCTCCTCAAGCCTCAGGGGAACCCCAAGTTATGGATAGATTGTCACTGTAAATGGTTAATCTGGACGATGACTGGGCGTATGATTGATGCATGGTCAATCACACTTGTCATCGGCCATTCATGGTTATTCATTGCAAGCAGCAAGCAGCGTTTATCAATGGTTGCTACTGGGTCTCAATTTTCATTCATGCTCATGGATACCCACGGCTATTCTGGATTGTAAATGGGTTATCCATTGATTGCGTTTCGGAGATGGAAAGGACGAGGTTGGAATAGTATCAATGACTACCAGTCGGTATTTATATTTTCACATAATTCTACTTTGAAGGGGATCTCATATCATATTACATCTGTATCATGATATGTAACATATGTGTCTAATACATAGTTATAGAGGCAAACCGAAAGAAAAATGAGTGTATTCAAATAATCAGGAACACTAGCTCACAGGTATGCATCTCACAATGAAATTATTTAGGATAACAAACTGATGAAACATGATGAAACGGTTGAAATCAAAAAGGTTTGATGCTGCCTCTGAGGTAACAACGGTTATCTGATTGGAGGTTTCAAGCTCTGTGAAATATCAATCAGCCAAACATAGTATTGATGGACATTGAACATCTTGAAAACATGGAATGAATACTTATGGATGTTTTTTTGATATCAATTAGTGCTTACCGATGGCTTTCGATACTCATGGGTATCAAATGTGATCAATAACCAGGATCTATTTGTCGGTGATTGATGAATTGTTGCTATTAATGCATACATTGATTATTAAACAATAGCCAGAACTACTAGAATATACCAACCACAAGCTATCATCAAATAACCATTACTGGTTTGTGGTTTCAACCTCAATGAAAAATATGCTTGTCAGCCAGCCGACCACATATATACATTTGGGACAATAAAAAATGTCCATCAAACCACCTCCCAACAGTTGCTTGACCATTCCTGTTGGTTATTATCCCCCATAATGAGAATCAAAACTAATTGCTGAAACCCCCAACATTTAAGTTCTACTGTGTCTTACTATCCCCTATTATCCCCTATTATCCCCTATTATCCCCTATTATCCCCTATCATCAATCATTCTCAATTACCAACCCCCTATCATTAGTCATTAAACCCTCATTCTTAGTGGTTGAAACCCCCAATATGTGTCATTATCCCCTATCATCCCCTATTAATCATTATCATTATCAACCCCTATCGGGTTGTGGTTGTTATGGCTTATCATCCCCTAGTGTTCCCGATTACAAAGCATTATCAACCCTAATTAGTATATCCCCTAGTGTCCCCTATTAATCATTATCAACCCTAGTATTAATCACTTCTTACTGGTTGAAGCCCCTATAAAAATCCATGAAAAACCGTCCGAACTGCGCAAGGCCACTGCTGGACCAAGCGCCGTCTGCCCGCCGTCTGCCCGCCGTTGCGCGCCATCTGCGCGCCGTCCCACCGCGCTCCTCCGGCTGGATCTCCTTGAGCTCGTCGAGGCGCCGCTGACATTCCTCGAAGTCGCCCAGCAGAAAGGACGCCTGGGGAAGGGACCGCGACAACCAGGAAGGTAAGCAATGGGCCAGTTATAATCAATTGAACTAGTGACTTGGTAAATATATGTATATATATGTATACATATGGTGAAATTGAACTATAGTTCTAAGTTGGTAACTGCAAGTGATGGTAATCATGTAAAATGGTGAATCTTAAGCAAAATACAACTAGGAAAAAGGCTGGCCAGAAACATGACTGGGTCAGTTGCTTTGCTGCACAAATCAGAGATATACTCAACATGTTCCTGGCCGCGTACAGGTTTCCAAAGCAGCTTTGCAGCTCAGGTGTACGACCTCAAACCATGGTTCAGACCAGGTTTGAAGCGCCTGAGTCCTCTTGTGGTCGAAAAGTTTCCAGAGGTACAACTGCACCATTGGTCCAGCTTCACCCTCAAACATAGATTTCTTGAAATCGGCAGCTGGTGAATGGGCCGCTTCATGGCAGTCACATGGCATTATTATCTCTCAAACAATGTCTCTGTTTTGGAAAATGGTATGTCAAAAAGATCTCTGATACTGGGATGCATCTAAACAAGTACTTCCTAAAAAAGTCCTTCAACCCCTCGCTGTTCTTGTTTATCTTCCTTGAAGCGACTAATAGTCAATCAATTCGAATAAATCATCATCAATTTCTGTCAATCATGAGAACTAACAAGTTACGCTCTTCTCCACTACGAGATATGGTTGTTTCTCAAAATAGGGGACCCCCTAGTCATTCAATATGAGTCATTTATAGTAATAAACCTGCCATCTTTTAGGGTCCCCCATTTTGAGAAACCACGAGGTATGCAGTTCTCATCTTCTGGTTGGAAAGATCCACATCCCCGCGGCACCTTTGCCAGGCGAAAAATGGCCTACCAGTCAAGCACACGGACCGGATGCCGCTGGACATGGCTCCATGCTGGTACCCCAGGTCCACTGGTATGACCAACTCATAGGGAAACCGCTAGGTATCATTTATGGACAAAACCTTAATCTGCGTGGAGATTGAACCAAAAAGCGCTGATCAATCGACAATTGTGAGCTCACTCAACCAAAAAAAAACGGAATCGTAGGCATGCCGTAAGCAATAGCAACACATAAACGACCGTGAGACATAATTCATATGAGGCAATTTCGGAGTGGAGTTCCCTGTGATTGGATGCAACTCACACAAACAACTCAATTACACATTACACGGTAGCTTGAGCTTGCTGAAGTTTGCACGACCGACGGGCTTGTGCAAAGTTTTCGAAAAGTTTGTGTGCAAGGCCAATTCAATGTTGACCCAATACAAATTTGTCAATGTGCTTGCTAGAAGTTTTTTGTAAGACACAATTCAATGTTTACCTAATACAAAAGTGGTTAGCCATATATTTTGAACAGCGCTCAAGTGGCAACGCGTCAGATGACATGATAGAGCTTCCAGAAAGAACTATTGCAATCACACGTTGAATCAAGCAAACACCCCGGGCATCAGTGTCCGCTTTTGACAAACCTCATGTCTCACATGATATTGAAGAAATATCACATGTGCTCGGACTTGCTGGTTCACCACCATTCACCACCTACATGAACTTGGGATGATTATTGGAAATGACCAGTAATCATGTGTAGCTGGTAAATCCGATATTCAACTGTTGGATCTTTTGAAATGTTTGATCTTGTCCCCTGTCGTCAATCATTGAAAACAAACTTTATTACCCCCTCATGATCAGCTCACGGCAAACTCTCCACTTTTTTTTGGTTTAGCATAATTAAACCATCATTTGCCACTACTTGTCATCCATTTAGTAAATGATTTAATCGCTGGTAAACATCATTATACTAACCATCATTTAGATAAGCGGCATTAATCATCATCTTACTATTGTTAATTCACCATCATTCACGAACTTTTGGTTGGTAACTGCACCATCGTTTGGTTGGTAACCATTAATTGGCCATTAAGAATCATTACTAACCATTCTGGTTGGTCGTTTCAACCCCTATGAAAAATATTAGCCAACCAACCAATTGTTGATAACTACTAGAGAAAATAAAACATGTCAATCAAACCACCAGCCAGCTAACAATTAGTTTCCTAACCATTGGTTGGTATCACTTTCTCAGTACCTCAGCGCCGCTAGCCTTGGGATGCTTGGGCACCAGATCCACCGCGATCTTCGCATGATCCGAGGCATCCCGAGAACGACCTGGAGATCCGCATCCAGCAGGGGATCCAAGGGGCCAGTTATGTTGGATGAATCACCTTCCACTAGTTGAATGGTGGTTGAATTCCAGTAAACCCATGTAAACCCAAGCATTCCACTAGTTATGTTGGTGGAATGGTGGTTAACTGTTGGTGGTGAACTAGTGGTTATAGTGATGGTGGTGATTAATGCTACCCGTACAGTAACTAAGTTCGGGAAGTTCCCAGCAAGATGATGGGGTATATTGTAGCTCGCGGTTAACCCACAGCTACAAGGAATTGAAGCATTCCCACTCCCAGCTACAAATGAAGCTGGTGAACCCAGACTACTAATTGAGGCATTCCCAGAGACAGCATCTACTAAGTTGGGGAGTTTCACCCAAGATGTGGCTGGTGAAACTCCCCACTCCCCGCCCCTTGGAATTGAGCATTGAGACAATTTCTATCAACGGAGGCGAACTGGGCCCAAACAAGAACTGCTAGGGGCTTACCTTGTAATACCAACACAGCCATATTCGTAGATATTCCTTCAGTTTATTGGAACAAATTCCGGCTTGTGTTCAGGAAAAAATCAGGAATACAATCGTTTATAGAACAAATCCACCTGCATAGGCAACATTTGGTGGTTATGACTTGACAATTTGATCCAACCAACTGTGCCATACCAAGATAGCCGATACAGTAGATAGTTATTCCCATTTATTTTCCATCCATGATTACCCTCTGTATCTAGAAAACAAACTAACCTGGAAGCAAACAATCCGCCCTCGAAATTCCTGATAGATCAGTTTCCAGCTTGGATGTCCATGACCCATACAGTACTCATACCCATGTATCCTTACTGCTGGTTAACCATGATATATCATGATTGACCAACTTTGTTGTAACACAGACTTTGGATTATTTATAATGACCTACATACATGTACATTGTTGTTTTTTCCCGTGTTTAAATCATACTGTCATATGATCATTACATATCAGCCATTGGTTGGTAATGACCCAGATTGACCTCGAACCGTACGAGTATGACTGCAAATTCACCAAGTATCATTGGGTACCGTAGGCGTACCCTGCCTGTTCGCATCCCGTAGTCCAACTGCTGGGATGTTCACCGGTCGCCATTTGAATGGTTGGGAATGAACCACGACCAATTCGTGGTTCTCATCCCTCAATATTCACCATTCGCAAGCATCATCAATCATCAACCATTCTTTTCCACCATCAGTGATGATTGTGCATGAGTACTAGCCACCATTATATATTACTACCCACAGTTGATCACCAATGATGGCCATCAAGTTGAAACCACCAACCAGTAGTTGTTCAAGCACTATTGTTGCTCACCCCTATTATTAACCATGATATGGTTATAACTTTACAACCCTAGCTCATCACTCAACATCGCCGTCACCCCTCACCATTGATCAACTCCTACTGCTCCACTGCTAGCTCCAGTGCCACCTCCACCGAGACAACCACTGGCGCTGCCTTGTTCCAAGTACACCGCCGACAGGTTGGAGGCCACGTCCGCCACGGTCTTGGTCACCTGCGCCGCCTGGGCGTTCCAACAGTGGTGGAAGCTTCCAGGGCTGGAGGTGAACGCATCACCAGCCATGGTTAGTTCACCGGCTATAGGCTACCAACCACTGGCATGTAACTGGCTAGCCATGGCCGGCGGAGAGAGAGGGGATATCGGGGTTATCACCTACCCCTTATATGGCAATTTACCATAGTTGGCTGTGGGTCAAAACCCTGTACCCCTGGTTCCCCCACTACTAACCATTGTTTTCCCTATTATTGGTTAATATTCCCCTTTATTGGTTGGTTAATATTGACCCATAGCTAGTTCTAATTCACGTCCCACCAACTCAGCTGCACTCATCGGTACCTTCCCACTGGCCAAAGATCCAAAGCTCTGGGTTGGAAGTTCCTATTGTTCAACTAATCGACCAAGAAATGCATCTAAATGAGTTGAATTTCTATTTGATTGAATTTCACATTAAATTTCTAAATTTACAGCTCAGATTTCAACTAAATGCAACTAATGAAAGCTGGAAAACTCACAGGTTGAGGTCGGTCTCATTGTGCCGCACATGTCCAACCCCAGGCAACTCTGGCCGCGCCGAGTGGCCGCAGCTTTGCCACTCAAGCCCAACGAGGCAGGGGCTTGGATGGGGGTCTCGTTGAAAACCTGGAGACTGCAGTGGTGTCAGCGGCGATGTCATCCCTAAAGGGTGGGGATAGTGAGATCAACTGCGACAAATTTTGGGAATTCCTCTGTTTGCAATGCTTCTCCCAAGCAGAAGTGGGGGTCCAGAATGTTTTCGAAAGAAATTTGAGGGTGGAGATTCGTACTCAGAGTCATGGTATATCATGGCATTATGATACTGGACATGTAGGAAACTCCAGATATTATACCCAAATCTCGAACCTCACTACACATATGCAATCCGTTTGGATGGCTTCATGGATAAAGCACACATAATCAACCTATTACTAAGCAGTATGAACATGTCACCACTAGAACCACTAGCAAGTACTAACCTCAATGAATTACCAGGCTTCGACCATCATTTCCAAGCAAGAATCATTGCTTGTTACACCGCCATTGGCCACAGAACGTCCCCTCCCTGGTGCCCTCCCGGCCCTGCTGCCCACCCAGCGGCCCCATCCCCACCCAGCACCTCCATACCCTTCTCGTAGCACCGTTGGGCCAGCTGCATGTTGCGCCTCCGAAAGTAGTCGTTGCCGTTGCTCCGGCGCCAGTCCAACTCCTAGCACCACGGTTGGAAGCCCACATGGATGGATCCCTGGCAGGCGCCACCAGCTGAGTAGCTGCTTGATGGTTAAGAATAGGGTAGTATAAGTAATAATAGTGGTGGATATACTAGCTATGAATAGCTATTTGGTGGAAAACACAACTCTGAGTGGTTTGGAGCCCAAGTTATGCGTTTTGAGGATTCAGAACGCGAAATCGTGCTGCGAAGATGCAGCAAATCCTCAAAGTATTCTGGCTCAGGGTTATGAAGATGAAAATGTAGAATGCTATGAATGCTGGTAATAATGGTGATGATAATGATGCTTCACATTTGGACGATGACGATCATGAGCTGAAAAGACGCAGGAATACATGCTAGCTTCATTGTTGAATAGCATGCTGCTGAAAACCCAAATGCCAGCAATGTGATCGCAACACAAAGGTTTTTGGCCTGTCAGCTTGACACTGGTAAGAAATATATTTTGCACCAGCCGACACAAAAATGTCCATTGTTTTGAGGAAACCCTGCCGAACAAATTGCAATAAGTTGGGATGGGAACTGGAAGCTCGGTGCAATGGCTTCACAGCATGGTGTGTCCCCATGAACATTGCATACCCTGACACAAATGACAACAACAACAACAACAACAACAACACCAGCAACAACAACAACAACAACAACAACAACAACAACAACAACAACAACAACAACAACAACAACAGCAAATAACAATACAGTAATACCTTCATGCACAAACACTACTACCACCTACAGCAGCAACTACACCAGCTAGAACTACTGTAGCTACTTCTACTACAAGAACAGTAACAGCTATGTCGTCCACAGGCAAAGCCTCGGTCCGCCCTTTCCCATCCCTGCGCCGACCTGAACGCGATGTGCCCAGTTCTTCTGGCTCTCATCGTCCGGACTGGCGGGAAAGAGGTCGTGAAGCTTTACAGTCAAATAGACCTCGGTAGGCTGTGAAAGTGGTCTATCTAAACAGCGAATCTAGGCTGTGAGTTTGGCTGTGAATCAAGTCGTTTATCTAAACAGTTAGTTTCAAATAGTGGCTGTGAGTCAAGAGTTTCAACCGCCCAAGGGGGTTATTTAAACAGTTAGTGGATTAAAGCAGCTGGGTGTTTAGGTCTAGGTATTGCCAGCTTTACAGAACCCTATAGATATTGAAATAGACCAGCCGTAGTGCGCGCCCAAGAAAGGTGGAGCATATGTGTGAGTCATCTGAGGTAAGTAGATAGGCACTGTCAGTCATGCATATGGGTGGTCAAAACCCTGGGGCGCCTGGCTGTTCACAGCCCATGATCAATCTCGGTGCCGAACTGTTGGGATGTTTACCTATACAGTTGATTTTGTTTGGTCAAACACCCATTGATTGGGTAAACATCCCAAAATTGTTGGGATAAACAATCATATATAGCTGTTGGGATACATGGTTTGTTTGCTGATTTTGCGTCACCATGCTACCGTGGGGATTAATGAGGTCGGGTTCCCATGTTAGGAACCCTATAGGTCTCTATTGGTTGGTTCATATTGACCCAACTCATATCTGGCTTCACTTGCCTGCCCGCCTCACGGAAGCTGCGCACAGATCAGCCACCAACCAACCAACCGACCAAGCAACCATGGGAGGCAGCAAACCACCGAAGCAAGCAGCACAAGTCAGCCAGTCGATGTCGCAGCACGAAGAGATGACAGGATCAGCTGAACCAGAACTTGTATCTTCAAGTTTCAGGTAACCAATGGAACACTTTGGTTAAACAGTTCAGTAGCAGTTTCAGGTAACTTTTGGTTGGTGTAACTATAGTGTACCAGTAGTGCAACTGAAAACAGATCCTTTGGCTACACTCTTGCTACACCAAGTAACAGGAAGCTTCAAGCTTCATCCTCAAGAAAATAAGTTCAGTAAGTTCTTGAAAATATATTCAGTTCTGTATGACTTCTGCATGCATTATAATCATATATGTTCTTGACAAATCCTTGGGTCACATTTAAAGGAAAACCAACTGTATGGGAAGATACAACGTTGCTTATAGGTGTGAAGATGCGAGATGACCTATCTGTTATCTGGGATATCACTCATTATATATCAGAAACTGCCTATCTCTGATAGTAGTGTGATTCCCTTGCAATCTTTGATAATCACACCTAAGAAATCCTATCTCGGATATTCCAAGAAAATCACAAGAACATGCCTATCTGGGATGCTCATCATCAGACTTCCAGGGATCATTGCAATCATTGTCGAGGCTGACTAGCAGTTGGATGGTCCGAATCACATGGATCGAATGGGCATGTGCCGCAGTAAAAATTCCTGGTGATTATGAACAATCATTTGTCAATATACTTGATCAATATACAATGATCAACCACTATCAAATATTATCAATCACGAACAATCATTCATCAATATATTTCATCAATATACGCTGATCAACCTTGCTGGTCATTGTCCCCTATGTTGTTGAACATCATTCATCATCAACAACCAAAGTTATATCCTCATAAACCATCATTGACCAGTATCAGTCACCAGTATCAACATGTAGAGTATTCACCATCAGCAACCACAACCAAAATCAATAACAAGTAATGCTAACCCTTCATTTAAAAAACTCTTGGCCAATCCATATGGAGCATCATGGGGCATCTTGAAAAAGTGGTTTGCTACGAGAATGACACCACCCCAAAAAAACATTCCTCGTTGTCTTAGAAAGGAACCCACCAGATAAGTTGCAGAAGCTAATCATCAGCCAGTATATCTTCCCAACGACAACCACCACAAGAGCTACACCTGGAAACGACTCGGCGACCGGAACCACTGCCCAGGCGCATCCGAATCCGCTGGGACATCTTTCTCCTGCGCTTCAGCTGCCCGACACCCCGCAGGACCTCGGGTCGCGAAAAAGCCGTGGGCATTGCCACCAGCGGCCCTGGCTGGTTGAGATCCAGCCTCCTGGTTGACATTCAGCTGGGAATCATGGGAAATCTGGATGTGGATCTAACCCCACACCGGTTTTACTGGCAAGCTGGTGATTTTGCCGTCGCTGGGGGCCTAGCACCGCAGGGCGATCTACCATTAATGCCAGAGTTTTTGTTCAGACTTTGATCCATAGAAGCGCATAGAAGGATGGGCCCCAGTGAAATGCCAGTCTCAGAGTGATGGTCACACCAGAAAATCTCACATGTGTCATCAAATGGATGTGTGCTCTATCATTTTGATTCATAGTGACATCCCAAGAGATTTCCCGGCACAGTTGCCCCTCTTTGTACCACCATCCAGTGTTTGAGGTTGCGACCCCAAGCGAAACGGCTGATGCAAAAGACTTCCGCTTCTTCCTCGGTGGCTTTCGTGCAGCTGACGGAGGTGACATGGCATCAGTCTTCATGTTGGCATCACCTTCCAGCGGTGCCTTAACAAAATCAAATTGGCATCGCTGTTCAAGGCCTGAGGTCGGGATCATTCCAAAGAACTAACAGTGACAAAAACATCATCCACTCCGGCTCCAAGGTGTTACATCTGCTCAGGTCAGGGGAAATCGAGAAAGTGTGGTAGGAATACCCAGCAACATGGCTCCAATGGCCATGCTCCACATGGAATCTGTGATGTGAATGTCTCTACCCCTGGCTCCTTAGATCCCTTCTAACCACCTTGTAGACTTCTACATGTCAAATTTGGTTCATTCTCAGACAGAAAACCCACTGCATCGGGATTCTCTTAGAGATATCCCTTGCGCCAACCCGTCACTGCATTAATCAGCTTCTGATGACGAAACTGCAAGGTGGGTCCCCCCCACTGCAGCGACAAGGTAGTTGATTAGGCCATTGAACTATGGTTATATCACAGTCTAACTGGTACCCAAACTGAAACCAACTTATATAAGAGCTAACCTTTGCATACAAGGTGGGCACCAAACCAGCTCTATCTTGCTTTATAACTCACTTGGCTGGGGTTACCAGTTCATCTAACCTCCTGGGACCCCATCTCATAGACATCATCATCAGCTTATCACAACCATCGACCATCCACCGTTGGGCACGTCACCGTCGCACCGCGCCAACGTCGCCCAGCGTCACCCAGGAACATGTGCCGTAAGGCCAGCTCCAGCCCCGGAATGGCTTCGGATTCTCCTGGCGCAGCGATGTCACCCCCCGCGGCAACCACCACAAGCCTGGGAGGAGCCACGGGTGGTCAATCCTTCTGGTTTTTTTGAGATTTTTTCAGGGTTTTGTTTTTCAATGTTTTTCAGGGGGTGGGGTCAGATTTCGACAAGAAGCCCAAAGAACTGATTGATTTCCATGGTAGCTGATGACCCTGAGGGAGCAACTGGTAGGCGCTACTTCTTTCGGTTCACGACCAGTGGGTTAATCCGAACCCCCCAAAAAAAACACATGGGAGTTTTCCACACTGCTCAGCTGTCTCTTTCTACTGTTCCACAGGTTCACTTCCGACCTGGACTCGCAATCCTCTGGAATCTTCATCAGTGTCAGGAAAACAGCGCCCAACCTGGAAATCGATACCCAAATGGCCAACATATTAGAGCAACATCCTCACAAAGACTCTATGGGCCCTATGGGTGGCGTCCACTCCCAAGCTTCTGACTCAGCAGCCAGCCATGTCTAAAGCTATACTTTGAGCAGCATCAACGTGAGATGTAGAAAATTCTTGCGTCATTAGCCACACTCTTCCCACGAGGGTGAAACTAGCCGTCAGCATCCACATTTGCAAGATTACATGGGTATGGGGTCAAAATTCTCAACCCCCAATATAACCATTTATAATGGAAACCTATGATTAACCAATGTTTTTTAGGGTACCCAATGGCTTGACCCACAACCACATGGTGGTTGATCCACAGGACGCATTGAAGGGCCCTGGCCCTACCAATGGGGGCCCACCTTCGCCGCGTGCCCGGGGGGTCCTATGCGATAGCGCACGTTTTTCCGCTTCTGAACGATCTCCCCTCCGGAGGACAGGCGGACCTGGGCTGTGTCTTCGCTGCCATGGATGGTCATTGGTGGTTGGTTGGTGGGTTCAACAACAGTCACCGGTGGTAACGGATAGTCATGGTGAACTGGTGAACTGGTGCTTGGTGAACTGGTGAACTGGTGAACTGGTTAACGGATATGGTTCAACCATTACCCCATGAGTCACTCAAGTTCACCAACCGCGCACTTCAGTCAAAGGGTTCGCGCGGCGAAGGGAGTCCTCAGTTTCTTCAAACCAACCATTCGTTAATGCTGGGGAACGTAAGAAGTGTTTGAAAACCACAAGGAGAAGATCATAGAGATCGTCACGGGTGGTAATTAATGAATGATCATGGTTAATCATGGTTCATTCTAGGAATGTTAGCAAACCAAAATGATCAGGAATATAGCGTAGTGGTAGAACAAGCTCTTAATAAACCACCATCAGTTGAAGGGGTAGTGGAACACCTAGCCACATAACCAATGTGCACGCTTGAATTTCTATCAACCACCCACTATTAATAAAAACATATTAGCCACATATTGAAGGATTATTCGTCATTGACATGATTAAGCACTGCACAACTACTAAAAATTATTAGCCCTACATCTTAATCTCAATTAACCATGGTTAACATCTATATAAACGCGTACGGCTGTGGATCAATGCCCCAAACCTCAAATCCCTGAAATGACCAGTCACCAGTCTGTGTTGGGATGTGAGCCACTACCCCTTTGTTGTGTTGATTGGTTCATCTGGCCCACAAGCATATCTCACCACTATTCGCCACTATTAACAACTACTTAGGATGTGCATCCCAGGTTGTTTAACAACCACTCTTCGCAACTATGAACAACTATTGGCCACCATTAACAACTATTAAAAGCTCCCTTTCCGCATGCACGTAACCCACCTAAGCATGGCTGGCGCCACTGCCCCAGGAGCCCAGCCTCAAAGCTGCACAGCACGTCGCGTTGGAGATCCACCGCACCACCCAGACCTTCCTTCAGGGTTCGCTTTCCTGGGAGCGCGGTGGCTGCGCTGGCTGCGCTGGCTGCTGGGATGAGTTCCGCTTGTTGTCGATTGACCACAGTGGACATTTCAGGATGAGTTCATGGCAATCAGCAACTGACAGATTGATCAATCAGTAAACAACAATGACTAATCATCTTAAGGTTGATGCTAGCAATCAGTAATCTTACTGATGGCTTAAGGTTGATGTTAGAAATCAACAACTAACCGAATTATAATCAGCAAAAACATGTCGATAGTCGATAGTCTGACAATCAACAGTGACAGGTTAAGAAGCCTGTCTGTATCATTAGCGTTTGATTAAGGTGGTCAAGATGGTTCAGCAAGTAAGCTTGTTCTTTGGTGGGTATCTCTGGATGAGTTCATGGTTTATCAGAATAGTGGTTGATTTAACCGTGAATCAATAATCAATTGGCTATGGGTCAAAACCCTGTACCCCTGGTTCCCCTATCATTAACCACTGTTTTCCCTATAGTTTTGCTGGGCATTATCCACCATTATTGGTTGGTAAATATTGACCCATGGCCATATGAACGATCACCAATTCACACATCAACAATCATCCGCACGGCATCACCAAGTCCTCAAGCCAGCGGCGGCTCGACACGTCAACAATTTTCCATCATGGTTGAATGTTGATGGTGAGGAGTAGCTAACAGTTCATCACGTTTACACTAATGCTGTAATCAATGCTAATGACACTTTAATAGTAGATAATTAATTATGATACTGAATGGACAACTAACAGTCAACAACAATAATAAATCCTACCAAGACTAACAGGCAGACAAGGGGCAACCGGTGTGTCACATGGAGAGTAGATTCACATTTGCCTCAGGATCTATATGATAAGCACTGGAAGTGTAATGGTCATATTCCGACTAACTCAACCCATTGATGTCCTGACATACAACACGCCTGGCCGCCCCGGAACGCCCCTTGTGCCACGGGTTCTCCAGGTTCGTGGCTGCGCACCAAGTAGTTGGCTGACCAGTTGCCATGGATGTGCTGCATGCTGTTTGCACAATACAATCAAATATCCATGTTTGTGTCTATAGTGAATCTAGTGGTCAATGCTGTTAATGCTGGTGAATGATGGTTAATCATCAGTATACTATCATGTTTGTGTCTAGATTCAAGTAATATTCAAATACAATAGGATATTGAAGCATGATTCTACTGATCGAAAGTATACAGCTTGGTTCCTTTGGAAAACGAAGAAGTGCAATATGTATATACATATGTATACACCGCGTATATACATGATGTATACATATGATCTGTTGCCTAGAGAGTTTCGAAAACCAACTCTAGCGAGAAGGGTTGAAGCAGCACTAACCAAAACGGTTGGGCTTCCATGTTCAAACAGTGGCAGGCTACCTAACTCTGTTCAAAGAGGAAACGATTACGTACGATTACCGTATGATCCTCGGTCGATAACTACCAAAAACAAATGCAACGATCCTTCACCATCATCTGACCATCATTGAGCATTGCTATCATCAACTCCACCTAATAATCATGAAGCATCATCCAGCATCCACCATCCGAACAAACCCAGAAGAGGTCCCATGGTTCGAAGCCCCATGGCCCAACCCAACCGTCGCCATGCTTGGAAGCTCAAGGCGACCAGCTTGCAGCAAAGCTTCGAATCTTCCCCTCCATCATGTCCTCAGGGAGCCCCCCATGGTTGGAACTGGGGAACTTGGGAAGCACAAACACTTTGGGGATAAGATAAGGGGATAAGTCATGTATATGGTAATTAATATGCTAATATGTTTATATGTTAATCAGATAGAAAGAAAGATAGATAGATAGATAGATAAATAGATAGATAGATAGATAGCTAGCGAACTAGATAGATAGATAGATAGATAGATAGATAGATAGATAGATAGATAGATAGCTAGATAGATAGATAGATAGATAGATGTCTAGATAGATAGATAGATAGATAGATGTGAGATCCAGATTCCGTACTTGATCCTACTTGGATATGCAGCGACCAAAAATATAACCGGGAGATGATCATGGTTATTTGCACTGCATGAGGTGGCGAACTAAGCCCTGCAACCGCGGTTAGATACCAGATTCCAAGTGGACATGATCCAAGTATGGGGATAAGATTGTGGATGTTCGTTGTTCCTTAGACATCAGTTGCTACCACAAGGTGGGCCCCCCAAGTTATAACTTGACCCCCCTATAGTATCCCATAGTTTTATGTACCATAACTGGCAGTTGCCCTCGTTATAACCCAACGGTAGCTGGTTGGGGGCCCGCCTTGCATCAACAGGAGTCATCTACCCAGAGCTGTACAACACCGTGGTGATCACAACAGCAGTGATCGCCACTGAACATGTCCAGCTTGGTCCCGGCCTTGGTATTCTACAAACATAGGGCTGCATGACATTCAACTGGAGGGCGACAACCGAAAACAACGATGGAGTTTCCAGTTGGTGGTTTCCCAAGCCATAGGGAAGCGTATTAATTAAAGTGGGTTTGTTACAACAAATGGTCAAAAAAGGAGGATGGTTTTTAGATACCCCTATTTTGAGAAGCATCCAGTTGGTCGTAGGTATTACACTCAGCTGATTGGTTCTTTGCTGATTGCTTTCCACAATTGGTGGCTATCTTGGGCAATGAAAGACCTCTTGACCAAGCAATGATTGTCACTTTGTGAGTGCGGCGACAGGCGAATACCAACGAGTTGTCAGAAGCTGCCTGCTGAAAGCTTTCAACAGCCAACTTCCGAGAATGCCAATGCAGTATGATAATCACCCCGACAGTGCTACATTGCGGCATTTTGCATTACATTAAACAACTATAATGTATCATGGTATCATATCTTAGCCTACGTATACAAACATCAAATAACACAGTTGTAATGCAACATGCCGTGCATTGCAAAATAAGTACTAGGACATAATAATTGTAAGAAATAATACAAGTACATTCAAGTTACAAACATGAACGTTATAGATGCACGCTGTATGCATGTACCATACACTGATATACTACATGCCATAGTCGTACATGCATCTCATTGTGGTACTGTATATTTGTCCACTACTACACACTATAATTATTGCACGTCTATTAAATATTTGTACGTGGTATGTATCTTAATTATTGTAGACTCATTTCTATACTTCTACAACAATTACCAAATAGCTTCACATGGATATACCTCTACTCAATAACTATTGACCACTATTCAAACACCAATTCATCAACTACTAATTATACACGGCTATGGGTCAAAACCCTGTACCCCGGATTCCCCTATCATTAACCTTTGTTCTCCTAATCATTGTTGGTTATTATCCCCCATGAGTTGGTGAACTGCTTGACCCAACTCGCCACACGGCTCCCCATCCCATCCCGTCCCCGCCGCTCCTCCCAGCCGTCGGCATCCTTCACAGGAGCCGCTTCTTCTGCCGCTTCCTCCAGTTCCTCGTCCTCGCCTGCAAGTGGACCTCCCGGCGACGGCAGGTGATCAAGGCAAAGATCTGCGAAGACCAGGACTTTTCATCATTTGGCGAGTTGGGTCAATATTAATCAACCAACTAATGGGGGAGAATCTACAACAATAATAGGGAAAACATTTTTGACCCATATCCATTTTTCCTTCGGACTTTTCATGTGAACATATGAACCCCTCAGTGATCGTCCAGTTGATTCATTATTTTTAATGGTTGAGAATTTAGGGATAACCAAGGAAAATACTTATGGTGAAGCAACTACGGATTGGTGGTTTCTCAAAATTGGGAACCCCAGAAAGGGTTGGTTTGCCATTGTCTACTCCTTAGGCTGATTGAATGAGATTGAAACACATTACTATTTACATTCTTCATCAACAATCCCAGTTGAAAAAAACATAACTTTGGATTCACATTGCTTCAAGCAAGGACCACGCGAACCTTGGACAATTGTTGTAATCACAGTTGGAAAGTGTTTGCTAGCCATCCATAGAGTTGAACGTAGGTGGACTATAGCAAATTACTACTCACTTTTTTTACATCAATGCTTTAAGATCATTACAAATCCTGGTTCAAAACTGGTATCCCAATTAGCAGGCAAAAAAAATACATTCAACAGTCCAATGTTCATATACCACTGCTTGTAACTATCCGGCATGGAGCTCGCGTCAAGCGCTGGGAGGTACCGCTTGGTAGCATCCCAACGGCTGCTCAGCCTGCATCATCTTCCGCCATGGCCGCGAACGCGCCAAAGCTGGGAGTTTGTGGGTCTAGTAGCTGGAGTAAGCTTGCTGAGGTGCTATCTGGATGCTTATTTAATTATAGCAAATGCCATTGATGGTATTTACTCACTCATTAAGCAAGAAAATGAGGTGCTATGTTGATGCTTGCTGAGGTGCTATGTTCATGATCAAGGAAATCGTTGCTGGCGTGTTAATCAGAAACTGAGCCATTAACCAACCATCATGTCGCTGGTCAGTAGGTAATGGTAATTGCTGGCTTGTTGATGGTTGATTGGCCAAGGGTGCACATGGCTAAAGGGGATGGGGTTGTAACCTGTGGCTTTTGCTGCACCCATTCGCCCTTTAAACTACAACTGTCACCAAGTTGAAATAGTTCTGTTTGATACTTCCTCCTGTTGATAACAACAGCTTAATTACTTAAAGAATCTATGAATAACTGGTGTCATCCCTGTTTGATGGCCTCCCCATTGGTTAGCAACATACGTTCTGTTCTTCACGTGGATGATTTTCTTACCTGGTAACACTGCATGGATCGGCGGCTTGATCTTTGAGCTGCGGCTAGCCTTGGCCAATCTCTCGCCACTGTGGTATGGTTTACCGGCACATGTTCTGGCTGGCTATGGCTGGCTTTTACAGCAAGGTTTCCAGGCCATTAACATCTATTCACCATCAACATGCCAGCTAAATCACATGTAAATCATGTCGGAATCCCGCGAGAAGTGTCTACACCACTGGATTTCACCGCAGAAAAACTCGCAGCCAGCGCCACCAGCACCCACCAGCCATTCACCTGGACCATCCTCACTGCATTCCAGCAGCTGCCGAGCGATGTGTCCCCACTCCTACCGGTGGCGCCAGCCGCTGATGCCAGTTGAAACCAGTGAATCTGGTAACGTCTGGTTGCAACCACCAAAGTCGAATATGAAATGTTGATACACATGTTTATCTATGCATGCATCAAATGTGTTGATATGAACGTACAAACTCTAGATAATCAAAATCACTCTACATCGTCGTCATCATCATCATCATCATCATCATCATCATCATCATCATCATCATCATCATCATCAATCTGAAACAATTTGTCGAACATAACAAGCAGTGTGACCCTCAAAAACATGGTTTTAGCGGACGGAAACAACTATCTAGATTTATGGATGTCAAGCGCCATCGATATATGGATGTCAAGCGCCATCAAGCGCCCTTGCGGGTAGATTTTGCAGCATCTTGAACTACCATGGGGTCCCTCCACTGGGGGCCCTCACCCATTCACTGACATAGCCAGTCCACTCAGCACCTGGCACCGGCATTGAGATCGACTAGTCGTGAGTGGTGGTGCAAGTGACTGGTGGTTGGAATATGAGGAATGGATGGCGAGCATTATCATGATGATGATGACGACGATGATGAAGATGATGGTGATGATGATGACGACGATGATGGTGACGTTCCTGATGAAGATTATTGCCAGAGGATCAGGTGGCTGATAGTCCCTGGAAACAATCAACACAGAATGGCTCCCTGGCCATATCTCCTTGACATTGCTCGGCACCTTCCTACAGCAATTGTACAGCCAAACGCTGGGTTTTGACCATATCGCTTTGGGTCAGTTGATCAATAGTCAGCAGTGAACTCACATTTTCAACTGTTCGTTCACAGTGCAAAGCATTTCTGAGCTGTTTCAGGATGTTTCTTCACTCGCTTTTGACGGGTGTCACATGAAACAGTTCATCCAGCCCCGTTTGACTTTGTCCCAAATAAACCAATTTCAAGTTGTTCTTCCCGTTGAGCAGTTTACTCCAGTCGCACCGGGTCGCACAAACAGTCGAACAACTGAACCAGAATTTCAAAGACCAGAATCCCAGTCGCTTGATCGTTTCGGTGCATCTTTTTCCTGTTTCCCTACCCTTTTAACCTGGGAAAATCACCAGGGAAAGCTTCGGAAGGGATGCTGTCGCCAGGTCCAACCAACGCCAGGGTGACCCCAGGATTCCAATGCATCTCGCAGACTTTCGACCTGGGCACAGGCTGAAGAGCTGTGAGCGATTTCTTGGGCAACAAAACAGCTGGGTACCAGGCGTACCAGCGAGTGGTAGACAGAACTAGCTTGTTAAATGGCGAAACCTAACTATAGTAATTCTATAATAACTTGGTAAACCTAACTAGAATAACTTCAATAATGGTATTCTAGAAAAAATCTTGACTATTATGATAGAGACATTGACTTCTTGTAATGTAAACTAATTAAAGAATTTCTGGCTTAGATACCTTGGTCATTTCACCAACTGTTTGCAAACATCTAGCTAAATTTCATCATGTCACTTTGCGGGTGACAAAACCCCTACCAAAGGAACTTGCCATGTACGTGTACATACACAGATATATACACAGTTGTGGCTACCTTGTGTACTGCCCCTTGTAGGGCCGTACGCGCAAAGCTTGTGGATACGTGGATGTGACTTAGCAAGTCGTTACCCTCTGGCAGTCCCTCATCTGGAAGGGAATGCAACCTTTCACAGGGAAACCAGCTACCAGGTGAATTGAGTGTACTAATCATTGCTAAAGGCTCATGGTATTAAAAAAAGCAAATATTTGAACAAGAATGTGTTGATCCACACTTAGTAGTCAATATTCTGATTCAATCCCATTGAAAAGCAATAAACTAATCATGCTTGCCCCTAACCAGCTATAGCCGCTGGGTGCTAACTAGGGAAACTGCCGGGCCAATGGGTAGATATCACCCGGTCATAGCCGGGTTCCTCGGTACCGGTGTCGCGTTTCTGAGGCACCCAACGCCCACGTTGGCCAAGCCATCTGCCTCGGTGAGTCGTTACAGGCCGGTGCTATAGGTTGCTGGTTGAACTGCCGGTGGTTTGCTGTTGTTGGTTTGTTGTTACTTGTTGGTTGTTGTTCGTGGTTTGTTGGTTGTTGTTGGTTGATGGTTATGATGGTTTGTTGGATTGCTGGTTGTTGTGTGTTGGTTGTTGGTCGTTGTTGGTGGTTTGTCGGTGGGGGGTTCTTGACGGTTTGTAGGCGGTTGGTGGTTGCCGTTGGATGTTTGGTTCCTGTTGGTCCTTGGTTGATCGCATGCTCATCAGCTGGTGGTAACTCGCTCAGCATAACATGAATTTTGACATGACACAAGGTAATGTAAGGGTAACATATTCGCAATACGCGCAACGCCCAACATTTGTCAGCACAACATGTAACACATCACAACATTAATGAACTTGGAGAAGTTACCAAAACGGTGGCAATGCGCAGCCATGTGTGCTTTAGGACTTTGATGTTTAGGTTTAGGGTTCTAGGCAGGGTTTGAGGGTTTGGGTTTTTTGGGGTTTAGAGTTTGGGGCTGCTATTTTGCAGAAGCGAAAACAACGGGCCTGCGGCCTGCGCAGGAATACTATAGTGTCAGATTGTTATATAGTCATTGCAAGGTAAGGTCAGGGAATTGAACATAGCAGTACAACATGACACTATATTTGCGAATGGACATTAGTTGCAGGGCCCATTCCCCTATCCGGACGTTCAAGCGGTTATCAATGATCACGTTGTTATCTATTCCCGAATGCGGGTGTTGAGTCAACATTCCCACCACAAGTTCTGACACAGTTTGGCAGTCAGGATGACCTCCTATCAGCCAACGACTGGCCTTCCGATAACTCAAAACACCTGTCAAACAATTCCCAGTGAAGTAAACCCCAGAATGTGTTAAAATATCCTTGAATACCTAAAGATACTTGCTTGAAACAACTTGCCTCTCTCCAAAGTTTTGAACATTTCGGGAGTCACGAAGGTGTCCACTGGTCGGGGCCAGCAGCATGGCCAGATTCTGCTTGCTATGATTCTCGTTGGTGACAGCAGCTTCAGCTTTACCAAGGAACCAAAAGCTTTCGAGCATCTTGCACCTGCTGTCCGGGGACAAGTTGCACCTGGACCTACCAGGATCATGGATAACACCAATCGATTCTTGGTCATTCTTTGGTCAATGTTGGTTGTTGATGATTCTATGTGGTTATATTAGCGGGTGTTTTTTCAATGGGGACCCTAAAAACGGTTGCTTTATTACTATACGTGGTTAATAGAAATTGTGATTTGGGGGACCCCTATTTTGAGAAACCACACAGTGTCTGGATAAGCAAGGATGATGAGTTGGTCCAAAAATGGTGGTACTTACCAAGCATCCGATGGCCAGGCAGGGAAACCAACCAACCAGGGGTACGCCACTTTTGGACAAACCCATAGATTCCGTAGATGAGTAACAACGAAACCCTTTGACCCAACACAAATCAAGACAACATGATGATCCAAGTTGGCCAGCAGGTGTATGTCATAGGTCGCCCAGAAATCAACTGCTAAAAACACATTCTTAGGGCAACATGTTGAAAAGCTACACTCACATGTGGGTGGCAACCAGCTCCAACCAGCTTCCCCAAACCAACACGGCCAGCTGTTGTTTCAGGATGCTGCCAGCCTGGAAGTCTTCACTATTAAACATCATTGCTCGACAAGCATTGACTGTTCTGACCAGAACCATCATGGGCAAACATTCATGATTGACCACCATGAACCATGAATTGATAGCCTAGATAGCACTCATTTGTTGATCAAACTCATCCAATCTCAACCATCATTCACCAATCTTAAGACCCCCTCAACAGCTCATGCACTCGACGGAATTGATCTTGGTGGAAATTGAAGCAGCTTCACCACCAATGAACCAAACAACATACACTCCGGTAGACTAGCCTGGAAATTGAAACTCAAACACTCACCATGTTTATATTTAAAGCAGCTATCAATGGTGGATTTTCCACTGCAACCAAGTCAGTTCAACTGATTTCCGAAGAACAGCTGACTAAGGCGGGGTTTTCTTCTCTAGTTTCCTATCATATCCTATGGTTTTCTATGGTTTCCTATGGTGTCATACGGTTTTTGTTGCAGGGGTTTCCAGGGTACCAAGACAACCCGCCCCCCACCTGTGCAGTACGATCTTTGGGCGGTGGCTTTGCCTGGCGAAAATGACGAGATCAGCCCATCACCCCCCCAGAAATGGGAAAATGGACGAACCCTCTACAATTGCTGGTGAACACATAGAACAACCATCGAAAAAACCATAGGAAACCCTAGAAAAACAGTAGGAAACCCTAGAAAAACCGTAGGAAACCATAGAAAAACAGTAGGAAACCCTAGAAAAACATTAGGAAACCCTAGAAAAACCATAGGAAACCATAAAAAAAACATAGAAAACCCTAGAAAAAACAGGAGGAAACCATAGAAAAAACATAGAAAACCCTAGAAAAAACAATAGGAAACCATAGAAAAACATAGAAACCCCTAGAAAAACAGTGGGAAACCATAAACAAAACATCGAAAACCCTACAAAAACAGTAGGAAACCCTACAAAAACCAAAGGAAACCATAGAAAAACCATAGAAAACCCTGGAAAAACAGGAGGAAACCATAGAAAAACAGTAGGAAACCATGGAAAAAAAACATAGAAAACCCTAGAAAAAAACATGGGAAACCCTAGAAAAACCATAGGAAACCTCCACTAAATTGGTGGTTAAAACAGCCGGGGTCTCCTGTCGGTAGATCTTCCCATCTACCATGTCAACAGCTGGTCTGCAGGGGGACCACAGCCATATCCCAAGTGATCCATGTATTTCCAAGGTATATTTGCCAACGTCTACCTATGAGATGACGCAACTGTGGCTATACATAAATCTAATGTACATGGAGTATCTGGCTATTTGGGTAGGGAAAAAGTGTAAAATATACCAATCTAATTGCAATCTAATTTTAAAATCTATTTAATCAACACCCTCGGCATCTACATGCTGGCGTGCAATTGCATACGCAGGAATGATTTCTTTGAAAATAAACCTTTAACCCGACATACTGCTTAATTAATATTCACGCGCATCTGATCCTAAAATGGATGGTGGATCATTTGTGATGACTAGCGACGCTTTGATCAAAAATATATGGAACTTTCATCGATGCAAAGGGTAAAAACAATGCGCACGGTTGGAAGGAACATTTCAAGCTGTTGATGTTGTCGTGATGTTGAAAGCTTCTCGGATTTACTATTATTGTCAACCATGATTAAGCACCAACCATTCCCAACCATTGTGGACCTTCAGAAACCACTTTTGACCCCTTCCACCCTCTATCAACTATTTTTACGAAACATTGCAACATGAACACATAAGCCATGATTTTGTATTCTTGGGCCTTGCTCCGAAACATGAATCAGTACTAACCACCGGTCGCCTTGATACTTGGAGCTATGAACTACATGGGTGTTTCTCAAAATAGGGGACCCCTCAAATCATCCCATATCAATCATTTATGCTACCCGGAACATTTTGATAACACCATCATTGACCCACATTTTGGCAAATGAATCATCCCATATCAATCAATAAACCAACCATTTTTGGGCTACCCGGATTTTAACAAGCCACCATATGGTACCCTTGCGACCCTCCCCTCCCACGGCTAAAACGCATGGCCTTGGGAGCTGCAAGGCGACGCATGTTGGCCTGGGAATGGCCATGGGAGAAGAGGAGCCTTGGATCTTCAGATTTTCTGGGGTTGGATGAGGTTTAGAATTTGTTATAAATTCTATAAGGTTTATAGGGTTCTATTTTATTTCAGTCATACAATGTTTGAAAGGGTTGTATAAGGTTTAGAATTTGTTATAGATGGATTTCAGTCATGATTGTCATAACGTTTTCAAATAAATAATATGGATTTCAGTCGTAACATTTTAAAAGGGTCTTATAGGTTTCTATAGGGGCTTACAGATTTATATCGGGTTTTCTAAGATGTTGCAAGGTTTTATAGGATTTGATTTAAGGTTGATTAAAGTCTTATACTATTTTAACGAGTTTTAGATGTCTTGCAACATTTCATCAGGATGTGCAGGGTTTTGTACCGTTTTTGATATGGGTTGATAATGATTGAAACGTTTTTTGACATATTTATAAGGGTGGTAAGAAAGGTTTTATAGGGTCCTATGAAATTTGCTTAAAATCTTTTATTGGGGTTTCAGAAGTTTCAAGAGAGTTGCCTCGGGTTTTATAAAAGGATCTATAAACCTTCATAAGGTTTCAATCAATAATAAGAGGGCTGTAACAACCAACAATAGATTATATCACCCGGCTTTACAAAGTTTAAAACTCCATCAATAATGGTAATCATAGGGGATAGTGTCCACCAGTTATGGACAACTTAATTGCGATATTAAAGGGATTTAAATTCTGCTTAATTCCATAAATCCAGCCCCAGTGTGAAATCAAAACAATATCACTAGTCTTCACTTGTAGCCAAGTAAGTGTTTAACCATTGAACAACTACAAATAGTATTTCTTCATAGCAAACATATGGACAGTATCTTCAATTGTGTGATGCTTTTGAACATGGTCAAATGACTACATTGATTCGTTGTATGCAACAAATAGTTGAAAATTGTTTGATTACGGTCAACATTATATATACGGCAATCATAGTAAATTATCGATGGTGGTGTCGCAGGCAGCCGCTATAAAACACATAATGACGAGGTCAGTCCTGCTGTGGTTTCGCCCAATATCCAAAGATCAAAACTGTCGAGCTGCTAGAATATGTTGGGATGTCCATTTACAGTATCAAGTTTTTGTCGTGGATGGTTATCACTCACTGCTTGGGACGCTCAGGATCGTCAGTGCCCGATGATGCCAATGCAAATTCACTGAACAAAGTATGAAGGCAGGTGGAAAGGCAGGTATCCCATGTGGACAAAGCCGGTTGGACACTTGGAGAGGTGAGGAGTTGCGCGAAGCGTTCTTGGGACACTTGGGACATCTCAGCAGAATCTAGCAATCCAGACAGGTTCGTGCATTTGCTGTTGTTGAAACTGCTGGTTGGTGGTTCTAAGCCAGACCAAAGATGTTAGTCAATTGACCGACCGTCCCAAAGACTAGCAAAAGATAGAACATGTTGAAAAGCAACCAGTTGTAGTTACTGTACGTATTGAAGATCTGCGAGCTTCTATGCTCAATGACTCAGCTTGTCCAACGGAAATGACTTCTTGTGGAAAAATAAGAGGTGTTTGCCAGGCCAATCTGCATTCGATGTGGGTCAAACATGGAATATCAAGTAGGGACTACATGGGCGGGGAAACACTTAGGAACAAACCAATGTTGGAGTGCCTTGAGATTTTTGACTCGGACCCAACTCAGCTTGCACTCGAAAGCACATCTCCGGCAGCTTTCTAAAACATATGCACAAAGAAACACAGCCTTCTCAGGATTTTTCTTCTCGAGGCAAAAGGGTTACTCTTGACAGCGCTCACTGCAATGCTTTTGGTGGGCCAACCCCCACTTTGCAAGCGATACCGATA
>VSDK01023382.1:0-35002 GCA_009767595.1 Symbiodinium kawagutii
CGCAACCCTCTGCGGACTTTGTGCGTGTCGGATGGCTCTCGCCTGCGTGCGGTGCGAATTGTGCTTTCGCTCGCGCAACCCTCTGCGGACTTTGTGCGTGTCGGATGGCTCTCGCCTGCGCGCGGTACTCATTTTTGCTTTTGACGAGATCTTGTCAAGAGTTCTCTCTTGTGAGTGCACAAATGTGCTGTCAAATGTGTGCTCCCATGTGCTCTCACATGTGCTCTCATATGTGTGCTCTCATATGTGTGCTCATATGTGTGCGCTCACATGTGTGCTCAAATGTGTGCTCTCAAATGTGTGCTCTCAAATGTGTGCTCTCATATGTGTGCTCTCATATCTGTGCTCTCACATCTGTGCTCTCATATCTGCGCTCATATGTGTGCTCTCACATGTGTGCTCTCATATGTGTGCTCATGCATGTATGCTCATATGTGTGCGCTCACATGTGTGCTCAAATGTGTGCTCTCATATGTGTGCGCTCACATGTGTGCTCAAATGTGTGCTCTCATATGTGTGCTCTCACATGTGTGCTCCGATATGTGTGCTCTCACATGTGTGCTCTCATATGTGTGCTCATGCATGTATGCTCATATGTGTGCGCTCACATGTGTGCTCAAATGTGTGCTCTCATATGTGTGCGCTCACATGTGTGCTCAAATGTGTGCTCTCATATGTGTGCGCTCACATGTGTGCTCAAATTTGTGCTCTCATATGTGTGCTCTCACATGTGTGCTCAAATGTGTGCTCTCATATCTGTGCTCTCATATGTGTGCTCTCATATCTGTGCTCTCATATGTGTGCTCTCATATCTGTGCTCTCATATGTGTGCTCTCATATCTGTGCTCTCATATGTGTGCTCTCATATCTGTGCTCTCATATGTGTGCTCTCATATCTGTGCTCTCATATGTGTGCTCTCATATCTGTGCTCTCATATGTGTGCTCTCATATCTGTGCTCTCATATGTGTGCTCTCATATCTGTGCTCTCATATGTGTGCTCTCATATCTGTGCTCTCATATGTGTGCTCTCATATCTGTGCTCTCATATGTGTGCTCTCATATCTGTGCTCTCATATGTGTGCTCTCATATCTGTGCTCTCATATGTGTGCTCTCATATCTGTGCTCTCATATGTGTGCTCTCATATCTGTGCTCTCATATGTGTGCTCTCATATCTGTGCTCTCATATGTGTGCTCTCATATCTGTGCTCTCATATGTGTGCTCTCATATGTGTGCTCTCACATGTGCTCTCATATCTGTGCTCATACATGTGTGCTCTCATATGTGTGCTCATGTCTGTGCTCTCAAATGTGTGCTCTCATATCTATGCTCTCACATGTGTGCTCTCATATGTGTGCTCTCACATGTGCTCTCATATCTGTGCTCATACATGTGTGCTCTCATATCTGTGCTCATACATGTGTGCTCTCATATGTGTGCTCTCATATGTGTGCTCTCATATGTGTGCTCATATCTGTGCTCTCACATGTGTGCTCTCACATGTGTGCTCTCATATCTGTGCTCAAATGTGTGCTCTCATATGTGTGCTCTCATATGTGTGCTCTCATATGTGTGCTCATATGTGTGCTCATATGTGTGCTCATACATGTGTGCTCATATCTGTGCTGTCATATCTGTGCTCTCATATGTGTGCTCTCACATGTGTGCTCTCATATGTGTGCTCTCACATGTGTGCTCAAATATGTGCTCTCATATGTGTGCTCTCATATGTGTGCTCTCACATGTGTGCTCCCATATGTGTGCTCATATGTGTGCTCTCATATCTGTGCTCATATGTGTGCGCTCACATGTGTGCTCATATGTGTGCTCAAATAAGTGTTCTTGCTGTGTCCTTTTCCCACTTCCCCCCATCTCACTGTTTGGGGTCTCTTGCCGGGATAATGGTGGTTTCTCAAAACAGAAGTACATTAACTCATCCATTAATAGTCATTGTTATTCATAAACCAACTATTTTTGGGGTCCCCTATTTTGAGAAACACCTATATGTGTCTATATCTGTATTCTGATGATCCAGCTATTGCTGTTTGTGCATGATACAATCGATGGATGCAGCTCTTGCTACAAAGGACACGTGTTCCCTCTCTCATTCTTCATTCCCATGACATGTCTGTCAACATACCTTGTTCTAGAAACGACGTGTGCGTAGGAGTACCTCGTTTCATCTGTTTTTCCTTTTGCCTTTGAGGCAATTGGAGATTTAGACTCGCTTGCTATGTGAAACATGGCGAAAAAGTGTACTTTCATTGGTGCCACCTATTCAAAAAGGGGTTGCACAATATTGCTCAACATGTCAAAAGCTCCTGAAGGATGTTCATATCCCAAAGCCATGAGCGGTCACTAGTCGAACTGTGGGGTTGTTCACCCACTCTTTTCTTGGTTCATTTTGACCTGTAGCCATCGAAAGTTGGCACATCCCCTATTCTATTGTTGGTTGTTGTCCCCAGCTGTATCAACCATGAACGCTTGTTAGAAGCCATCAAAACAAGCACAGTTGGAATCCCAGGGACTGGATATGTCTGTGCCAAAAGCCCTTTTCGCGCGGAGGAGACACTTGAGCTGATCGGTATTGAAGGCTCGGTCCATGAAACACGCGCCGAGTCGTCCATTCGGTCGCATGCTATCAGCCACTGCCAACACTTCGAACCCGAACAAAAACCATCAAAAACCCATCAACCATAGCTGATGACCATCATGATGGTTTTTGAGGAGAATCAACCCTGAAATCAACCATCATGTAGTTCTTGGTCTCCAACTGGTGACCATCAAAAACCATCAAAAACCATCAAAAACCATCAAAAACCAACCATAGCTTGGTCACTAACTACTTCATGAAGTGCCCCAGCTGGTGAGTTCGGGCCCTGGGGGCGCCCCCCTCCTGGCCTGGCTCCCCAACCACCCGGTCGTCCCCCGACCCAGTCCGGCACTCGCATGAGCTCCCCGAGACGCTGATCTTCGTCGTTCACCTCCGTTGGATCTGAAGATCTGGAATGGTCCTACTGGATCTTCATGAGGCCATGAGGCTATACTAACTAGATTGATTATTAATCCTAATATAACCAGCATAACCATTATATATCACCAGTTAGTAGGCTATACTAATAAACTAATGGTTATTATAAACTAATGGTTATTATGGTGATTATTAATAAACTAATGGTTATTATAAACTATCATAGCCATATATAACTATGGTCATAGTTATGGTGATTATTGATGGTTATGCATGGTTATAATGACTATGATGACTAATGATAAATGGTTTATTGATGGTTATTGATGGTCTTGGATAGTTGTAAATGATGATTAATGATGAATCGTTGTTCAAATGGTTTATCATGAGGTGAACGCCCGAAGTGGTTTTTAGTGGTTATTAATGGCTGGTAGAACTAATCATAATGGCTATTAGTGGTACCATTGTGGTTCTTAGTGGTTATTAGTTGTCATAGCTCCATTCAAATGATCGTTCGTGCTTCACCACTAAATGGCTCATAGTGGTTTTTATATAGTGATACAAAGTAGTTACAAATGTTTCGGCATGGCTAATGATGGCTCATGTAAATCGGCTTGCTGGTTTCTCCTTCAAAGGTGCTTCAGACCTAGAATCAACAGCTACTCTTTCTCCTTAGACCAGATTTTGCTTCATGGAAATTCCTAGCATCCGAGGCCGTCAACGCGGTGGATGCAGTGGCCAACCTGTCAGGACGGGCTACCCACCTCCGCACGCCGTGGCGTCCAGCACAGGCGTCCCGTGGCCGCTGCGGCCAGCAGCAGCCCATCGCGGCGCCCAGGGGCGGGTGGCGCCCGGCGCGGCAGCGAGGGCGAGGCGGGCGAGGGCCCCGGCAGGTGCCATGGCACTGGGACCGCGGGAAGCATGGCACCATTGGTTGATGGGTTGAGATGAGGGATGGCTGATGATCGTTGATAGCTCATGATATTCATGATGCAGTTGAGCTAATGATAATGCAGTTGGGATGGCTGATGATTGCTGATGATTGCTGATGATTGCTGATAGCTCATGATGATAATGATGCAGTTGACCAGGAAACTGAAAACAACTATAGTGATATCAAGAATTAGTAATTAGCCATGATTGATGATGACCCATTAGAACAGGCAATTGTACAGTTGAGCAGTGGTCGATTATGGCTAATTCTTGCTGATAATAATTCCGAAAGCCCAAACATGCCCAAACACCAACAATAGATTCGGAAATATAATGGTGAATGATGGCTACAGTTGAAGAAACCAACTGCTGAAATAGTTGAGGTCAGTGAAGCACCTAATCTGTGGTTTCAAGCATTACAGGCAGCGTAGGGTTTCTCGTATCAACAGTCTCGGCTGATCTTGTTGAATGCTTCCACTTAAAAAGTCATGTGTATCCAAGACCCATCAATCCTGGAACTCCAGAAAGAAAATAGCGGTTGAAAACGTTTTTTGGCATTTTCTATCTATGGACCTATGAAACAAATTGCAGACCCCAAGTTCCTGGTAACTTTCAATGTTGTCAATCCATTCCATCGCCCTTCGGGGTCATTACTGGCTCAAGATCCTGCAGCCAAAGAGGCATCGCGGCATCACATGATTTCCAGTGCTCTGGGTGAAGACTGCAGAAACGTCAGCTCGGGGATTTTTTTCCGCTGGAGAACGGATCTTTTCACCAGGGATGATTTCTGATGTACTAGGAAGCTTCACAATCAGATTCATCCAGAGTCAACAATGATCGTTGGTTGCTATTCTCTGCATTGCGAACCTTTTAATTGAATTGAACTTATAAACCAAAATAAAGCTGTGAAAATTAAACTTATAAACCACAATAAAGCTGTGAACCAACGGACCAGGCTACTGATTGGTTGTCTCTGTCGTTGCTGCCCCAAGTCGACCAAATCTTGGACCCCGGGGGAAGGAACCTGAAAAAATATCCAGGGTCCAACGGTGAGTAACAACCGACGACGACGACCACAACAACAACAACAACAACAACAACAACAACAACAACAACAACGGGAACAGCAACAAAAAACGAGCGATATCACTACATATCCACCCACCCTGCAAGAGCCACAGCTGCAACAAAACGTTTCGGCCGTTGCTCAGCTGTGCTTCGATGACTTCAGCGGCCTGAGTTTCCCAACGAGTTCTGGCCATCAACGAGATTGAACTGCCAAACGCTGCATCGGGGATCGCCATAACCTCAGTGCCGCTAGCGCCATGCCGTGCAGGGAAAACATAGCTGTGAGTTGGGGATCAGCTTGCGCTGGTGCTGGTTGTATGGTGGTTTCTCAAGTTGCAGGGTACCCGCAGCTATCATCCTAGATTAACCATTTATAGATATTTATAGTAACATCTAGAGTCCCCTGATTTTGATAAACCATGAAGTGAATTGGGGAGTTTCTCCAAGGTGGCCAGGTCTACCTCGGACCCCAACACGGCCAGTTGCAGGGAATGATGTTAAACGTGACCAACAGTTGAGGAAGCGACAGGTCATTCTTTGCACCATCCGTTGCGGATAGAAAGACATACAGCAAGCTCGTACAAGAGGCACGTTGAAAAGTGTGATCTATATACCAAAACTCCTTCTACCTTCATCAAAGCTATCCCCAGCTGAACATCTCGAAAGAAATCGATTGATCTGTCTTGCCTAAGCTTTTTCACGCTCAAATACTGCTGAACTGTTTCGAACGACGTATTGTTGGCTAACGTTGGTCATATCCCACTCGTTGCTGTCCATGGTTCGTTTACGGTATAGCTGGGAATAGCTGTGACCACCGTGTGCTCGTTCAGTCGGATAGTCGGCTGGTCGGCACCCTTACTTGGAAGGTTGATGATGTAGCCAAGGCCCCATGGCTGCTTGGGTGCTACCAGCGACATCGGCGGCCAAGGCACATGCGTCCTTGCAGGTCTTCTGGTCCGAAACCTTTTCCAGGCCACTGTGGAACAGTCCGAGACCTGGGCATAAGCAAAACCAGAGTGGTACCCTCAGGGCCACTACCATTGATGGTAATGCTACTGCTAGTTGAGGTAATCCATAGCGGAGGGGAATCCATACCTTTGATTGGGGTTCAAGTGGGTTTCAACAAGGATAACTACCATTGATGGTAATGATATACTTGGGTGACGCCTTGGTGGGTTACTTGCAAGTAGGGGGTAACTACCACTCTCTAGGAATGTGCAGCTCACACGTCCGGAAATCTCAGCCATCCAATTGGAATTGTTGAGCAGGTTGTAGCCACAAGTTCAAACACATAGGGGGAGCCATACAGCGCCCTGTGCCGTCAGAATTCAAGACTTCCCTACACCAGCTTTTTGCGGGGGCTACGTGTTGTGGATACATCCATTTGAAGATCATTATATAGCTGTGGGTCTGTGGGTCGCTCAACGGTGCATACGCCACTGGATCCATTGATCTAGCTGATGTTCACCAACATCTATGGATGGCTTGTCTTGACCCAGATCCAAAGTGGTAACCAACAAGCAACTGAGCTAAATCACTACGGCAAAACTAGGGTTGATTGGTATGAATCTCCCAGGATCAATGGTACCCACAGTTTATTGAGATCCATTCATTGGAGTTGACGCCCGGTGGTAATTCAATGATGGTTTTCCCTGCACTGTGGAATATTCACGACCACTAATTCACCATGAAACCATTGACAAATTGACAAGGAAACCACTGATGAATCCAGGAAACCACTGATGAAACCAGGAAACCACTGATGAATCTAGGAAACCACTGGTAAGAACCATTCCACAATGAAACATTGCTCATTCAACAGCGATTCTTCCTGGTCGAATGGCACTCAGGCATGGACAACCCTATGCGCTCGCGCGATCAAGACCCCTTTTTGAAGCCGCTGGCGCGAGCTGGTCTGTGACGATGAGATGCCATCACCCCGAGGTACACCGTCTCAGAGGAGCAGTTTCGAACATTTATAGTTTATCTAAATGTTCGAATAAATGTTATAACCATGCTAATATAGTTATTAAATAACCATGCTAATAAATCTTACCAGTCAATGGCTGGTCAATGGTGGATAATTTACCTTAAATAACCATGCTAATAAATCTTATAGTTTATTTAAGGTAAACTGGGGTGGTTTATTAACACTGGGGTGATAAATCCATGTTAATAAAGCACCCCCTGTTTACCTTAAATAGCTGATGATAGATCCCAAATATGGGTGGCTTGTGAATGCGATCAAACATAACTGCTGAATGGATGAACAATGCTTCATGATGGATGATGATGGATGATATGTAGTGGATGGCAATGGATGATGGATGATAAGTGATGGCAAGTGTTCATAGCCAACGATAACCATGGCCGGGGTCCAAAATGATTGCAAGTTAAGAGCGGTCCATGATGGTCAAGGACCCTGAAACATGGATTTGTCCCGCTTAGCAAATCTTCACGATGCTTCAGGTTTCAGCACCCAACAAACTATCACAGGCTTGATCCTGGTCGGTATTCCATGATACTACAACAAACGGTGGTTTCTCAAAATGGGGGCACCCCCAAATCATCCAGTATCAATCATTTCCAATCATAAACCAACCATTTTTGGGGCTCCCCGATTTTGCAAAACCATCCAATCAGCCAAAAAATCCACCAGACACAGTGATCCACCCGGGCTTGTTCGGGAAACTGCTCCATTTCTGACAGCCAGGCTGTCCGTTGAGGATCTCGTCATGCGCGCTGGGTAGCCTTCGATGGCCCGCAGCTTTGCAACTCACATGCCTCCGAATTCGATGAGTTCACGGCGGGGGCTTCCAGGAAGATCTGTGCGGTGAGTCGCTGATGCTCCAGAGGACTGCATCCTGCATGCCACAGGCGCCAGTCAGCTCTCACTTCGCGACTCTCGGGGTCCATGACATCCATGAACAACGCATCTCCCCTGCCGCTCCAAAGGCCAAGCGGTCGCAGCTTGTTTTGTAGCATCATCCCAGTACAAGTATGCTTGATATCCCATGTTCCCAATGGCCCTCCAAGCATCAGAAAGCTGGTATGAAAGCCAGTCATATGGTAGTTTCTTAAAATGGGGTACCTCCAGTCATTATCCTTTCTATTATGTATTAAGCAAAAGTGGTCATGAAATGTGATGAACCATCCATGACCTTTGGGGTTCGATGGTGGGGTTCCCTATGACTTCAGAAACCACCGTGGCATGGCTGTTAGGGCTTTCTCGCTGGGGAAATGCGGCCGATCGTCTTCGCCTAACCAGCTGGGGAGGAATCACACAGTTCCAGCTGGGAGTCACTTCGTTTCTTTCGTGATGAAGACTGCTATGTGGGCGTTTCTCCAAATAGGGAACCCATGTGAACCCCCAAAGTTATGGCTGGTAGACTACTATCAATGATCAATTAGATGATGTAAGGGTACCATTATTCTCAGAAAAAAAAAAGTCAATAGACAACCCCACCAACCAGCTCCATAGCCTTGATGGTCAGTGATGCCCTAGATGCTCTGCTCAGCTTTGATCACCTCGTCCCTTGCTCAGCTTTTTGCCCGCAACTCTGGCAATTTCGGATCATTCGGCCAATCAATCAACAATCTGACTCCACGGAAACCATCAACAAACCATGAATCAACTCTCCTCAACCATCAACTCACCGTTATCCCCCAGAACCCTTCTCAACCCTCAATTCACCATGAATGACCTGTCAACCATCCATCACCTAACCCTGGCTTCGCCTTCCTTACCCTGGGATGATACCCCACCAACCCCGCAAGCATCCCCAGCGCCTCCTGGGCGCCACCCTTAGGCCCTTGGCACGGCCCCGACACATGGCTTCAGCCAAGGCATGCAGGGCTTCCACCCGCAAGCCCCGCCCGTTGCTCTCGTTAGTGGCCACGGCGTCGTGGCTGGGAAGCCATAGGTAGTTGACGGGCCTGGTGCTGGGTGGTGGGCAGTCATGGTGGTTGGTGATGGCTGGTAGTGGTTGAGAGTGGCTGATAATAGTGGTTAGTAGTGGTTAAGAGTGGTTGGTGGTGCTTATTAGTGGCGGTCAATGGTGATTAACAATTGTGAATGGTGGTTCATGGCAGTTAATAGTGGTCAATTATGGTTAATAGTGGTTGATGGTGGTTGTAAGAAGGATAATAAAATGATCAATGATAAAAATGATGATAATTGGTGATGATTGGTCAGTGAATCATGGGGAATCAACCGATGAACGAATGTAAGGACTGATGATGGTCAATTGTGGCTAATAGCAGGACATATGATGGTCAATGATGGTTGGACTCTGGTTCTTGATGGTTGGATTATCATGACGGCTAAGCATGGGGCGATGCTGGTTAGGCAATGGTCAATTGAGGGGATAGTAACCAACAACAAGAAGAAATATCACCGTGGTTGATGATGCTTCGTACTAGGGGATGATAACAAACAGTACCAGGAAATACAATGGTGAGTGATGGCTGGTGATGATCAATGATGACTGAGGATGGTTGATTGTCGTTCGTAATTGTGATTGATGATTGATGACGGTCGGTAGCTGTTCTTGTTGGTTGATACTGGTCGATGGTGGTCAATACTGCTTGTGCAATCTTGTGATTAATGATGGATTTCCACTTCCAGGTTATTTGTATATGCATGTCGTATCCTATCGCATATCTTCCTGATGTCCTTTTTGCAATTTATCAACATAGTGGGCTACACACCGCATCAACCACAACAGGGCAACCCACCACCGCTGTGGTACCTGGTGCCATCCGGTAACTCCTTTGGAAGGCTGCTTAACTCAGGATGTTCCTCCAGAAACTCGTACCTCGGAGAAATCTCTTGGCTGCAGAGGTGTGCCGTGGTTCCCACATGTTCCCTGATGCTTCCCTGGGTTAACCATGGGAAGGGCGTTCCTGTTCCCCGCCATGTCTGAGAGAGTCATTTGGATCAGCACGGAATGATTTGCTCAAAATGTTTGTGAAAAGTAAACTGCCGTTCACTGGGTGGGTCATGGGCAATCTCCCACATGATTTTCCTGAATCTGAAAGAATCCCCTGAAAGAGTCCCCACCGTCTAAACCCTTCAGTGATGAAAGCCAATTGCGATGTCAAAAAAAAAACGTGGGCAGTAGCTCAGTGTAACGGAAATTTGGTTCATGAATTTGCACATCGGGAAAACATGTGCAACTGTCGGCTTTCAGCACATGCTTCGTGGCAGCAATTTGAAAACATGGAAATTCCATACTCGGGAAGGATGTTTTCACGGGTGTTCTGATTTTCCTGGTTCTGGTCTCTAAAGATTGGATCGATTCTGATTGGATTCTCCCTCCTGCTGTGGTTTCGCACAAGCTCCTGATGTAATGCTCTTGATGCACCAGCATTAACCCTTTTCCTACAGTGGTTCATCCTCATTTGTACTGCTAGAGTTTCCACTGTCACGTCATCGCTCATCTCCAACATTCTCGATTCAGCTTTTTACAAATCCATGAATACAGCCTGGCGTTTCCAAATGCTGTCAAGTGTTCACGTGTGAAAAGAAACTGGTCGTTGCCTACTGTGATCTCTTATGGCAAAATGACCTGCCGCACTGCTTTACATCCTGGTGAACGCAAACAGGTGACGCAGCATCGTCGCCGTAGGCAACAGGCTTTGCGTTGCAGCAGTGACAATTTGCAAATCTCTCACAATGTTCCCAAGGTGAACCCACCATTTAACAAATATCTCAACAATTGGGATGTTCACTTACCAATTTTCATGGCCCCAGGGGGCCCCAGCTCGCCATATCTGAGTCAGGATGCTGCTTCTCAGGTGGCAACTCCAAGCCTTCCGCACGGATGGCCATCAGCTTCTCATGGGCATGCTGCAAGTGCCGCATGGCCCGTGAACACAACTTCTGGCGCCTTCGCACTTCCTTGGGCTCCATGTCGTCCGTTTCAATGCAAGGAAACCTGGGGGCACAGCGCCCAAGGTATCATCCAGACCACTCAGACAACCACAGGTTCATGGTGTTTCATGGTGTTTCATGGTGTTTCATGAGTGTTTCATGGTGTTTCGTGAATGGATGGTTCAACATAGCGACTGATGTGTGATTGCTGGTCACTGATGAGATCACAACGATACACGGGAGATCCTGGGTTGTCATCTACAGTATGTTGTGGGTCACTGTGAGCCCAAAGGCAGGTGGTTAATGACAATACATTTCACATCAGTACTCCGCAGGCAACAATCGTGAACATACTTGCAGGAAGATGTTCCAGGAATGTTATCCACCGATCTATATCCTTCATCCAATTCTGGTGATTGGCAAGCGACCCCTCCAATTGTAAGAACGACCCAAAAATGATTGTTTCTCTGCATCTATGTCAGTTTTACCCAGGGTGCCTTCCAAACAAAATCGTTTTTCCGACTCAAAGTAGTCATTGCCATGGCCATGGCCAAAGGGTGCAACCACCAAATGAACGACCCTGCAGCAAGGTGATATGCCCCGCTATATGTATGCATATTGATGTATGACTGTTGCTTAGCAATTAACCGAGTGATATCTACCACCAAGTTGTACTTACAGTCATATTCACCAACTTACAGCCACCATGATTGCGAAAACGATTGCTATCAAGTTCACAATCAACATGAACCACCATGAACCAGCATCAACCATCAGCAACCACTAGTTAGCCATCATTACCACATCAACCTCATCCAGCACCTGGGCGATCCCAACATCCTCCAGGTCACACGGTGGCTCCATCCTTCTCCGCATCTCCGGTCCCCGTCAAGTACAGCACCACGCTCTGGCGCCGCTGCGGCTGCAGCGGTTCAGCTGGGAACCCACATGCCATGGCTCCCAGCGTACCACGTGGGCACCGAAGGCAGAGAGCTTGGGACTGGACACCTCAATGGAACTGGAAACTGGATGGAGTTGGTGGATGAAACTAATGATGATGAAACTGGTGATACTGATGAAACTGATGAAACTGGCATGGTTGCAAGGATAGGAATAGCTATGCCATAGTGGCTTCAGCTCCTGAAATCTTCAATTCCACCGGGTGGACAAGTTGCTGATTCTTGGGATGGAAATTGCATGTTAGTAATGGATTTCCGGGACTGGCGATCGCCCAACATCCGGAGAGTCAAACATTAAAGTTGCCATCAAGAGTCGCTTTGACCATATGGATGGGTCAATAATTTATAATCAACCAACCAATAATTGGGAAACACTGGTTAATGATGAGGGAACCAGGGTCACAGGGTTTTGACCCATAGCCATATGATTCGGAGATTCGTTAGAAGACGCTAAGCGCTAGTGATTGATGCTAATCAGAGCGATACTATAAGATTACCCATCGTTACAAGAGCAATCTAACGATGGTAACCCGACAATAATTGTCATCCAACAACTATAGATAGAAGGTTTTATTACTATCCATGACTAATATTGCATATACTATAGCAATCTTAAGTACACATGAACATGATTGGACAATTTGAGGACCCCATTTTTTGAGAACCTGGCATCACCCAGCATGTTTCCGGCATCGGCACCGCGCCTTGCTTCGGTCAATCAGCTCCTGCAGAGTGTCCCACTCCAAGGCGTCTTCCGTGTCGATGTCCGGGTCCGAGACGTTCAACGTGGCGCTCTCCTCACCCCCTGCGACGTGTTGGGATCCGCCGCCGGTCTCGGGGTCAGAAAGATCCTGCGGCGGCGATAGCAAACGTGGGAATTTGATGAGAAGTTTGCGAGCTTATAGTGATTTGCGAGTTTATAGTAATTTCATCAAGATTTGGGCTAATTGATCAGGATTTTTTGCAATTTATAGCAATTTGATGAGTTTATAGCTAATCGTGGTCCAAAATGATTGCCAAAAAAGGGATCAGGAGCAGGGGATATACCAACTATAATGGGGGGTTTAGTACTATAAATGACTAATATACAGGATGATTTAGGGGTCCCCTGTGACTTAAGAAACACCTAAATGGGTATGTGCCAAGCCATAATGGCACCCCCGTGGCATCAATGGTTTCCAATCGTAAAATGATCATTTGTTCGTCGGTTATTGGTTATCCTATTTTGCCACAAACCCGAATATCCTTCAAATATGCTTCAAAGAACCAGTTGTGGCATGCCTTTTCTAGAAACATCTGCCTTTGTTTGCAGCTATTTGTGGAAGTAATCTCAATTGTTGCGATTCCATGTGTACTCTGCCAATCAAACATAGAATTATACGATGGATCTATCCGATAGGTAGCTCATCTCGAGGAGTCAAATTTCCAGATTCTTTGACTAGATTGCCACCCCCGACTGTCCCGAACCGCTTCAGTCATACAGGGAAAAACTTCTGATTACTGAGGGGGTACGACCTTCACACACCGAGAAGAACATTGTTCTCATGGTCAACCGGTCACCAACTGTTTCTGAACCAGGGAAAAGAGAAGCATCCAATCGAGCTAGGTTGATGATTGGCTCCATGATTAACCAGCATCATGTTAACCAGTCACCCACCATTCCTCAACCACCATTCTAAACCATTTTCAAGCACTCTCATGCAACCCCTCTTCACCAATACTCAGCCACTGTTCACCATTATAATTATTCCTATGTATTTTCATTGTCAACTTCTTGGTCAACCATGAACCAGCCATCCATGGACCACCAACCACTGGTAAACCAAGCTGACAATGAAAAATCCACCATAGAAACAGCTGGTTTCCCAAGGTTTCACTTCAAAAAATTGCAGATTTCGCAGCTCGCCAGGTACTACCAGAGGGTACCTCCCACATCTCACCACCGTCCCTCCTGGAACATCTCCTCTTCGGCCAACTTTCTGATGGCCACCATCTCCTCCTCCGTCGCGAAGCCTCGCCGCAGCAGCACCCGGGGCTCCTCACTCAGCGTCACAGGGCCAGTGCCAGCAGCACTCGCGGCAGCTGCGCCGAGGAAGATCCACAGAGCTGTCATCAGCTGCGAACGGATCAGCGGTGCCGACCTGGTGAACCCAGCTGGAGATTTTCCACCAGCTGAAACAGAGCTGGAGATTTTCCAGCAACTGGCGGAAACTTACCCATGTGGGTTCACCATCGATTTTCCGGGTTGGGCATCTGATTGTCCAGGTGAGAATCCAATGGTGAGTAAGTGCTGTGTGGGAGTTTCATTGTCGAAATATTTGGAAGGGCCCGGGTCTGAGAATGGATGGACTCCTCACCCTGAAGGTGATGAATCTTAGATCCATATGATTTAAAAACACTATGTTTGATGGTTGATCACCAACTATTCATGGTTAAACTGATTGTGGTATGATGATATGGATGTATCATTACCACTCTTTAGTAATCGATGTCCATGCCCTAGTGGATGACGAGCGCTCCATTGCCATAAACAGGATTCTCCACATTGATCATTGCCGCAAGGCACTTGAAACCGACGTGAAGACCAAGATCGTTTGTTCCACAGAAATTGAACAAGCAGCTGAAGACTTGCGGACAAATTGATTTCCATGTTGTGAAAGGACAAGAACATTGGCATCTGCAATTTCCAAGCGCTTTTGCTTGTGGTTTCTACCACTCTTGTCGGGCAGCAATCCCAAGAATGGGTGATAAGAGGTGTGCTTGTCGATAAACCGTCGCTTGCGTCCCCAACAACCCTGGCTGAGGGGGATATGTCTGCACGATGGATCCCAAGGGTGCTAAAACTGGAAGAACTCTGTGGAGGCATGACCTGAAACGAGTGATTCTCCAGCTCCAGGATCTACAATCGAACCATGCAGGATATGATCTTGGGGAAGTTCCCAGCTGCTTCTGGCTTCGACTTTTTCAGATGATCACCCCAGTGTGCAACAGGGAACATCAATGAATGCTGTGGAACTCATGGTAGATCCAGCTGTTAATAAACCACCATCAGTGTAACCCCAAATAGGTGGTGATTCACCGTCAAATATAGGGGATTCATTCCCTGATTTGTAATACGGATCTAACATGATCCATGTTCACTTGCCGATTTTTTAAATCTGTTTAACTTACCAGTACAGGCATGCCCGGATGTAAACCCAATCTGCAACCTGCTTTCAAGCTGAGTTTGCACCAAGCTGACAAGCTGCTATGCTCGGACGAAGGAGGTCAGCGAAATTTCGAGTCTTGAACCCAAACTGCGCTGTCATCCGCAACAGATTTTCATGGGCGTCGAGGGTGGCCAAGGGGGTTCCCAAAATTGCTGCCACTCCCAACCACTCGGGATGAAAGACTTCACCAAGCCTAAAGACTGAAGCACTCTGCACATCAGCTGGGCTCCCCACAGAGCCCCGGCCAGCCCTGGGAATGATCATGGAGAGCAGTGGTCCTGAGTCGCTGGACCTGAATCCTGGCGACAGAAGCTATGGTCCCGAGGTATGGTTGAAAGTTCCCCACAGTTATCCTATAGTTATCCCAGAGTTGTCCCATAGTTACCCTATACTTATCCCATCCCAAGTAGTCTCTTCCAAAGCACCAACCAGCTGGGGATTTGGTCGTCACCGATGCGCCATTCTTGATCATGATTAAACGTTCTTGCCAGTGATGACCAGAGGTGTAGTTGCCATGAAGAAACAGAAAAGTGATACTTCCCCATGGTTTATGAGCCATTCACTCTTGTTAGCGTCCTGACCAAGTCTTCCAAATTACTCATTAGACCATCTAGCCACTATTGACAATAAGCACCCATTGATAGTGATGGTTAGCCATGACACGCCATCAGTGAACCATGAATTCATCCATCACCCATGAATTAACCCTTCACCACAAATGAGCGAAGAATCAACCATAATTCACCCACCATTAATCACTCGTGAACCATCAATTACCCTCTGGTAAACTAACATGGCAATGGAAAATCAACCATTTTGTTAGGAAAACCCTGGGAAATCATCCATTTATGGTGGATTTTCCATTGCCATGTTAGTTTACCAGAGGGTAAGCAATAAGCAGTCGTTAATCAACCATTGCTCAGCCATTCATCCACCATTGGTCACCGTTAGGCGAGGTCAACCGCCTGAGACGCCCCGCTCCCAGCACGGCAGTGGCCTGCGGCACGAACGCGCACTGATACAACGCAACTCACGACCGCGGCTGTGCCGGAGGAACTGGTGATTGGTAAGGTTAGTTTGAGGGATTAGCAATGGTTAGTAGTGAGTTAGTAGGGTTACTATGTTGATAGTAAGGTTACTATTAGTATGGTTAGTAGGTACTATTGACGTAAGTCAATCATGTACTATTAGTTCGGTTACTAAGTTACTAAGCGATAAGTAAGATCAGCAGGGAAAATAGTATGGTTAGTAAGCGATGAGTAAGATTACTTGGTAAGATTCGTATGGTTGGTAAGTGATTAGTAAGCTTGCCTGGTTGATAATGAATTTAAGCTTAGTAGGGTTGACAGTAAATGATGACCATCTATGATCATCAAGGTTGATGCTGATATACAATGCATTTAAGGATACACCATGAAAGAAGGTAGTCATGCAATGATAGCGGACAGCACTGAGTGTCCGTGCTTGCTACTTGCCCTATAATCGAGGGGTCACCCTGGTGACTACTGCTCCAGTTACCACCGTTGCTACGCGGAATCAGCTGGCAATATGCTGTAGTCACTGGTAGCAACAATTGCAACCATCATCATTACCCGGTATCGTACAATACTACGAATTGTTTGATCCAATGTGGTCTGAGCTCAAAATATGCGTTTTTTTAGTTTCAACCTGGCTTGGCTGAGTGGAACTAGGCCATGATTTTACCAGAAGAAATGGATCAGGCCGTCCATACGCACCTCAGGCACCAAGTGACAGTCTATTTACCATCCATCTTTGAACAATCAGCCTCTAACCATCAATGTTCCATCCATTTACCCTCCAATTCATCATCCATTAACCAGCAATTGATCATCAATGAATCATCAATATCTAATCATTCTTCAAACATCACTTAACCATAAAAACCATCATTTTTCACCACTCTTCACCACCCAACTAGCCATCATTTCACGCGGCGCGCCTCCCCTGAGGGTCTTTGGTCCACGATCCGAGGCGTGGGGGTTGAAAACCCTGGGGCCTCAGGCAACGGGTGAAACGCTTCACCGTGAAACGCGTGGTTTGGAAAACCCGTCTTTTCATGGGAAAAAACACCCCAAAATGCTGGAAAATCTTGGAAAGTGCTGGAGAATGTTTGCAAATGCTGGAAAGAGCTGGTGGTTTTTCATGGTGTGACTTGGGCTCTGGTTGATAGCCAACATTGCTCATGACTAAGAAATCTTACTATGGTGATCTGGTATGGTCTGGTGAGTTCATGGTTATAGTACCTCCCGGTTATAAATAGGTTTACAACCCACCGATATAGAGTTTGCCTGATGGTTCCCTTCGTGAACTACCCTAAGTTAACGATCCCTCGGGTGGTACCACTCATCAATTTGGCTATGGGTCAAAACCCTTAGTCCCCCTGTTTCCCCATCATTTACCATTGTTTTCCCTATAGTTTGTTGGTTATTAACCACCGTTATTGGTTGATTAACTGCTTGACCCAGCTCGCCATATGACTTGGTCATGTCAACCCCCCGCCCTGCCGCCAGCGCACCAGGAGGTATTGCTCTCAGCTGGAGTGGCGGTGCCCAAAGGCCATTGTGCCCTGGGCGAGGTACTGCAGAGTGGTACCTCCTGTGGTCAGCTTTGATCATAAACCAACTGGGGCTTTCTCAAGCCATAGGGAGCCCAAAAGTTATGGCTTGTTTATTACTATCAATGGTTAATAGTGGATGATTTGGAGGTCCCCTATTTTGAGAAACCACCAACTTAGAAACAGGTGGTAAACTTTTAGAATCAAACTATTTAGCTTGCCTTTGGGCATAAACCATCTCTTATGGCCTTCAACTTATAACCGAACTTAATAATCTCAAGTTTGACCATATCCCAACTCATGGCCGGGTGGTACCACTCTGTGTTTTTTTTTCCATAATTGATAACAAGTTTTGAAGATCAAGGATGTGATAGATTAAGGTTGCTATTGATCCTAGCCATTGGTGGCTTTTGAGACCGGCTAGAATGATGCGTATTGCCGGATTGCCGGTGCAAAATGGTTGCTTATGATTCTTAGAATCCTTGATTAGTTTAACCGCTGCCGATGATTTTGGACGTACACCGTGGACCCGTGGTGAGCAGTGAGAAGTTGTCGCTCTGCCGGAGCCTCATGGACAATCCCCTACTTGGATGATCATCCCATCTTAGCATGGTCAATTTACCCATTTAGAAATGGCATAACCCATGGTCAGTTGGGATTATCATCCAGCTCGCTTAGATTCACCATGGTAACTCGGGAACCTAACCCACAAAAAAAAAATGGATGGTTACATTCACCATGGTTAGATTTCACGAGTGCCGTGATCTCCAGCCGGCCCAGGAGATCATGGAATGTGTTGTTTCAGTTTGGGATGTGGCTACTTGGAGGTCAGCGTCGCTCCGAACTGGCGACATGAAGCCGTGGTGGCTAGTTCACCTTATAAGGCCGGTTACCATAGCTATATCCCAACAATGACCCCAACTGCACATCAATGCAAAGGCTTGCACTTGTTTGGATGTTCTCCTGCTATCAGTTGGAGGCTCTTGCTGAGAACATCCCATTCCTTGACATCACTTCCCACGATTTCGCAGCGGTAGCATCGTATTCAAAGAAATCACAAGAAGTAATTTTCACTCCATCCATCAGTATACCCAAAGATATTCGTCGCTGCTTCCTTACCCAAATTCTGGGAGAATCATATCCTTTTACCGCTAAGTTGAGAGTGGGAGAACCATGGGGGGCTGTGGTGAACACAAGTAGGGTATACTCAAACGCTTTAGAAACCTGCATTGATGTGGGTCAACACCCTGGGACCACAGCGGTTCATATTCCATCAGCAGATTAGACGTGTCCAACTGTTGGGATGAGTTCACTCGCAGCGATGTTGCAATGGTTCTTACTATCAACAATAACCATTTACTCCTATCAATTCACTCCTATCATTAACCATTTAGCAGCTAATGAACCAGTAGTTGTTAGCCATCATGAATGGATATCACTATCAACACCTATCATGAACCATTAAGCAGCTCATGAAACCTATAGCTACTAGCCATCAATGGTTGGTTAGCCACCGCATTATGATGCTTAATAGCGACTATTATCACCACAATAGTAATAGTGGTTAGCCAGTAGATCATTAGCCTACTATGTGGTTGACGATGTTTGAACCATATTTAATGATTATATAATAATATGGCGGCTAGCAACGATTCTAATGGTCAACGATTCAATCAACCATGACCCATTTTTGAACTGTTGGACGCTAGACCCAGCTTCGCTTGCGACAACTCTGTGGGTGGAACCCTTGGGGCAGTTGACCCGCCCACCACTGACGTTGAATCGCTATGCGGATGGGTTCATGTGATGCTTGATGATGGTTGATGATGGTTGATGATTGTTGATGACGGTTGATGATGGTTGATGATGGTTGATGATGGATGATGCTGGTTGATGGTGGTTGATGATAGCTGATAAGCTAAGCTGCTGAATAATTTGGCTGCTAAACTGGTTAACTGGGATCGGCCTATTAAATCATGAGGATGACGATCCATAAGGAAACTACCACAGACAGGTGAGGTGGATGGTCAATGGCGATTGACGGCGGCGCTTGTGATCCTCGATGATGATTGATGATGTTTCATAATTGATGATCGCTACGGCCAGGGATGGCGAATGATGAACGATCACGGTTGATGCTCAAAGTCCAGCAGTGCTGACTGAGCTCGGGTTGAGGTCCAGCCGTGCACACTGAGATCGGACAGTGGCAGTTGCGGAGGAGGAGGAGGACGAGGAGGGGGAAGAGGAGGAAGAGAAGGAGGAGAAGGAAGTACAGCTCTAATAAAATCTAACAACCCTCACCTCACACGTGGAGAATAGTTGAAAAAATCACATGGTGTTTCAACCATGGATGGAATAATGTGTTTTATGAACCACTGGCAATTGAAATAATCTAATCACTCAAATTTGAAACTCTGAACTTTATTATTCTCTAAAACCTCCCCTTCATTCTCTCCCTCTCTCTCTTCAAAATGGTGTTTTCTCAAGTCATAGGGGGCCCCCTTTATATCATCCATTTAGGAGTTGTTGAACCATTATTGTTGGATATTGTTGGCTATTATCCCCAATTCTCAACCAGTTCAGCCATTCTTGCTGGTTATGATCCCCTCATTTTTCACCATTAACCTCGGAGCATTCATTCGATTATCATCCCCTGATTCTTCAGGCTCTGAGCTCAGTAGCCTGCTTATTCACCATGATTCTCCTGCTAAGTATAGAATCCTCTGATTATTCACCATTAGCTCATCATTCTTCACCATTCGATTCCCTATCACTTCCCTATGGCTCGAGCTTGGTGCCTGCTGCAGCCGGTGCTCACCACCAGGTTCCCGCACGGGGCCACGCCACTGGGCACCACCTGCCCCACGGCGAGCTCCAGCAGGAGCAGCGCGGCAGCGCCTGCGCAAGGCTTCGATGAGGTGATGATGTTGGGTGAAACTGAGGTTTTTGATGCTTTATTGGTGTATCTTGAGGGTCATGTTGATGGTGAAATTGATGTTTTTGGGATGGTTTATCTAATTTTGATAGTGAAATTTGTGTTTTTTGGATGGTGGATTCGCATGTTGATGTTGAATTGATGGTGAATTGATGGCAAATTCATGGTTAGTGTGGTGGCGTATTGATGGGTAATGAATCAGTTGATTTGGTACAGAACCAACTTGATGACCAGCGGTGTCCACATATGCTTCATGTTGACCAGAATTGGTTTCCACCAGTCATGGGTTGATACGAATGGTTGATGATGCCTCATGGCCAACTAATCTGTAATCGCCGCTGCCACCGACTGAGGTTGATGATGATGATGATGATGACTATGATGATGACGATGATGATGATGATGATGATGATGATGATGATGATGATGATGATGATAATGATGATGATGATGATGATGACTATGATGATGACGATGATGATGATGATGATGATGATGATGATGATGATGATGATGATGATGATGACTATGATGATGACGATGATGATGATGATGATGATGATGATGATCCATGGTACTGAGGCGGTCAATGATGTATTTGAATCTTCGTGGACAATCTTTGATTCTTTGGTAGTCGTTGTGGTTCCTTGTGGTTGATTCCGTGGTGTTGAAAGTTTCTTGGTACTAGCACCCGGTTGCTCTCTTAGGTGAACCTGGCAAGCACTGCAACTATACAGTCGATTCACATGTTCGTTGTTGGGCGAAGACTTATGAGATCTTCAAATGCTTATGTCGTGCGTGGCGCGTCTATCCATCTACCCATCCATCCATCCATCCATCAATCCATCCATTCATCCATCAATCAATCTATGTAATTGTTTCGTAAATAATGTAACATTATCATGGAAATTGTGCATGACTGCCTACACCCAGACGCACTTCCTATGTCCGTTCTCGGGATTTCATCCTCCTTTTCAGTTGTCGGTCTGAAGCAATCACCTCCCAAAACCAATGTGGTTTGCGCCACGAAAGCCATATCTCCCAGATTATGCTCTTGGGTACAAGTCAACTTCGGGGTTGCCAATCATACTGTGTTTCATCAGCGGTCAACTGATGGCAAGTTTAGGGTGTACTGTATAATCATGAATCACATCGTTGGCGGATACTTAGTTCACTGGATACTGACTCTTAGAACGTCACTAAGACCATGCATTAATGGTCACTTGAAGACTATCCACTGGAGCAATGATGACTTGAAGACTATCCAAAGTCGGTGTCAAAAATGAATTTGTCAACGCGACACATACGGAGAGCCATGTGAACTCTGCAGACATATCCCAAACTCTACGGACATATCCTCTCCTACCTGAATTTGCCTTCCTTTTTTGACATACCATCCTGCACCAATCGTTTCCCATCCATTTCTGATGCTCATCCACTAGTGCCAGGCCTCTAGTCCCCATGGCGCTTGCACTAAAACAAAAGATGACTCAACTTCTTGAGCCAAGACATGCGTGACAGGCATGCAGACATGACAAGGTTGGTTAAGCCACAGAGAAGGTCATGAAATTCAAGCTGCAGATGGAGCTGCCACCAACTGTCGGGGGTTCCGGCATGGCTATTTGGGTGTTTCTCAAAATAGGGGTACTCCCAAATCATCTAGTTATTAACCATTTATAATAACAAACCATCCATTTTTGGGGTCCCCTATTCTGAGAAACACCCATTTGTCAACCAGAGAAGACCAGGGCCGTTCACTCGTCCTGGGTGCAACGTTTTCCGTTAAGGCTTGGAAGAACTCTGGGTAGGGACATCCAACCCCAATTTTGGCGATGTTTAGTGGTCTGACCTAAACAGCCACGTAGAATCTCTGAGTTGCAAAAAGATACAGGTATGCAGAAAGATCTACCCAAAAAAAATGGTGGGGTCCCAACAGTTCCACGCATTCATGATCTCTTTGCATGGAGGGTAATCCAATCAGCCCCATCAAAACCAGCCCAGCCATGCAACGTAACCGCCATTTGTCTTCCCAGGATGGTCGTGTTTCACGAGTCTCTCACTGGGTCTCTCTCCTGCGAAACTTGCTGCAGACCTGGAAGCGTGCGACAACATGATGCAACGACGTGAAAGACTCGGCGATGCCCTCAGCGAACCCTCTGGCGGATCAACCTGGAAATAAAAACCTACCATGTCTTATAGGCAAATCCTGGCAAACCATCTACAAATGGATGATTTTCCACTGCCAGGTGATTCTATCCGACATATCGCATCGACAAGTGCATGGGATTCAACAAAAGAAAGAATATATAATCCAACGTGTATTTGCAAGACAATATACTCATTATGCTGTATATCGTATGGTTCTATGGGCATTTAGCTTGGCGCAACATCCCAACCATCCCCAGAGTCATGAACTTTGAGCTGGAAGTGGGCATCAAGGTCATACTGCCGCCAGAATGTACGGGGGACCGCAATCTCAGCAGAACGACACGTGAATCGCTACTCTCATGGGCCACTGGTCTTGCAATCTGCGTGCCAAATATGCTTCCGTCAGAATGACAGCGACATAGGATCCCCAATCTATGATCATTGGATCATTGGAAAATTGGAGAATCTGGGGAATCTGTGGTTGATTTTCGATCTGTGATCAGGATGCACAATCTGATCATTGGGAAATCCAAAGTTGGAGCCTGTAGCAGGTATCAGCCACGAATCAGGCAAGCACGAGCGCACCAAAAAGTCATGGCCTTAGGCAAGAATATAAACCCAAAATACTAGACGCCTGGGTTTTCTAATGTTTGGGTGACATTTGTGGAATTGATTCACTGTTTGCAGGGTACCTCCCGGTTAGCCAATGTGGGTGTCAATATGGCAGTGGGTCAAAACCCCGTACCCCTGGTTCCCCTATCACTAACCATTGTTTTCCCTATTGTTGGTGGTAAATCCCCCATTAGTTGGTTGGTTAACCGCTTGACCCAACTCGCCATATTCTCTACCCCTGGCTGCTCCCCTGGCGCGGTCGCTGTTGGGATGTTCACCAAGCTACGGGGATCAGGCCCAGCAAGACAATCCACGAGTACGGCAAGCCGAAGATGATATGCATGGCCTGGCGGAGATTGGCAACGGCTCAACGCGTTGTGGTTCCTTGTGGGAGGTTGTTAGGGTCTGATTTCGAATTACACGTTTAGTTGCTGAATCGTAGTGCAGAAGCCTTAGTGGGTACACTCTAGTGGTGAAACTCCTCTGGTTATACTCCGTTATTGTTGTGGGTTTAATGGTTGTTCTACTGAAAATCCGTTGTTGCTCTGAGTTTGGCAGTCATCGTTCTGATTATAATCTTGGTCCAGGCAGTAGGGATTCGCAGCGATTGAAGGGGGGGGCTTACTTCCGGATCGCTGGTCAGAGAATTCCCCGGGTGAAGGTCTCAGCGTCGTTTGGTGAGAAATTGCAAGATCCTGTTGTCATATGCGAGCTTCCTGTTCCACACACATGTGCGCAAGCAAAATGTTGGGAAGTTGAGCCATTTCGGTGTCTTCACTACCGACTGGCTCCTGACACTTTGCTCCGCCTAGCTGGAACAGCTTCAAAAAACAAGGCTTGTCCAAGACAGCTAGGTGAAATCCAGCCATGTCGAGGAATGTTAGGGAATCCACCAGCTGCTCGTGCATGGCAGCCACTGCAGGCCCACCTTGTGCACCAAGAAGATCAGCAAGGCCCAGTCGTTGAGGAAGCCCAGGCGATCCACGGTGAAAACTTCTCGCTGGAAGAAACCTCGGGGAGCTGCCGGCGCAGTCCTTCCAAGTGGCCATCCTTTGTGGATGGTGGAATTGTGGGGGCAATGGTTTGGACAGAGCCACATGGGGGTTATTACTATTGACTAATACAAAGGATGACTTGGGGGTACTCCTGATGACTTGAGAAACACACACACACACAGGCAGTGAGACTGCAATTGATCATGTACTTGGTGATGTGTCTTGGTGATAGGATGTGATAAGCATCCTTCATAGCTTCTCCAAGTGCCGTACCGCACGTGCTGGATCGGCTGGTGTGAAAGTGGTTGCTGAACAAGGAGATTCCCATGTTGCGACGCTGTCTTCAAGGCACTTTAGGCATAACCAGTGGTCAGCCACACACCAGACCCACTGGAAGGTATCAATTAACATGTGCAAAAAATGAAAGCTTGCTGAGTGTGAGTTGCACGCGGACTGTATGCATTTATAGTTGCGTGTAGGTGTATATAGCTGTACACGCACATATACATTCTTACTTATGTATATGTACCCGTTACCAGTGTATACATTCATGACATATATTGAAGATGTCTAAAGCCTCAAAAATATCCCACTCCTCTCTTTGCAGTTAAACCAGCAAAAAGTGATTCATCTACAGATGAGAGATATTCCAGTGCTGTGCCCAGTTGCCACTTGTGTAAGAATGAGACTTGTCCTGGCCAAGACACCTGATAGAGCTTATTGCATACATTGTACCCAGCATGGGCTCAACATAGTCGATGATTCTAAAACCAAATCTGCTTGCAACACTGACAAAACCCGCAGTACTCAAACGGTGGTATGTGTTTGTGCAAGTAGTGATGACTTAGTTCTAAGTTCCAGATATCTTGAGGTGAAGGGTGACCATTTACAACCAAGATTCCTCAACCTATTCCAAGGAGTCCGTCGCAAATCACCAAAAACTTGGTGCTGGCAGGCTGGCAGGTCATGAATTTTTCGCGACTTCGCATCTTGACCCGCGCAACCACTGACCGGCGAGGTGCGATCACTGGCCGCCAACCAGCCCAGCATGCATAGGCTTTCCATCATCTCAGCCTTGCACCTGCAAGGACAGGTGGTTGGATAGTCCTACTTCAGCCTATGTGAAGTCAGCGGGGCTGCTTGCAATGAAGAAGTGCTGACCACTGGACAAATGGTTAGTTTATTGCGAGAAATGATCGGCATGGAATGATTTGGGGGTACCCCTATTTTGAACGCCCAAATCTTTGCGGGGGTGAATTCTGGGTCGGAATTTTGTCATTTATGACCACGATCCTGTGTGATGTCATATGGACGACCGTTTTTTACGACTAATGACTATCATTAGACATTGTTAACCATCAATCAAACATCATGTGCCATCATGATTAATCACCAATTAACCATCTTTGACCATCATAGTCACATGACCATCTGTTAACTATCATTCGCCACAAATTAAAACTCATTTGGCATCATCATGAACTCTCAATCTCAAACATCCTTGACCATCATGAAAAACCATCATTTCACCATCATTAGCATTCATTCCATGATAACCCTCACGTACCATGGCGAATCTACCCAGAAAAATGGCTCCCAATCTTCCTCAGCCAGACTCCCACCTCAGGATTCGATCCAGCGTAGGGTACATGTCCAAACGTCGATCCAAATAGGGAGGCCACGTAACCGCGAAGCCGACGAGCCTGTGCCAAGCCACATAAGGCTGGGAGCGGCTATTGATGGTGAATGTTCATGAATGTGAACTTAGCTAATTGGCAGTGGGTCAAAACCCTGTACCCCTGGTTCCCATCATTAACCATTGTTTTCCCCCTTATTGTTGCTTAATATTGATGGTTAATATTGACCCATAGCCAACTGATTGGCTTGGTGGTGAACGACTGATCGTGCATGATAGTAATGGTGCCGATGGCGACGGTGATGATTGGCCGACTCCAGCCCACCAGTTTGGGCGGACTCGTTTCAGCGGTGAAAAGAGCGGGGGCTTGCAAGGCTTCAAGGGTTGAACCCCATCCTAAACCACTTAGTATCATGCAAGTGGCTGTGGGTCAAAACCCTGTACCCCTGTTTCCCTACCATTCACCATTATTTTCCCTATGGTTGGTTGCTATCCACCCTGAAATTGGTTCATTAACATTGACCCATAGCCAAGTCAAGCCTTCAGAGTTGATCATTCTTGATGCACTGGTGGCAGCAAATGTGTTTCCAAGGATACCTTCAACCCGTCCTGACTCATCGGTAGGAAGTATATATTTGAAGAGTGGTGAACGCTATATACCACTTTTGGCAATGATCCAATTTTCTATAGTACTTTGAAATGATCAAAGCATCCACAAACAAAATACCAATAAGATGCAATCAAGGACTTTTTTCACCGAGATCAAGTTCCTGGAAAGACCATGTGATTTCAACTTCCTGGACCCCGCCATGTGGGTCTCACCCATTAGGATGTTTGTTTCGGACCCGGTCCTAGGCTCCATAGACTTCAGGCCTAACCTCTGCGATCCAAGATGCGAAGCCCATTGGATGGGTCTCCTATGCGATGAACATCCCACCTTTCCGACTTCCATGGTCGATGTGAACAGCCAGGCGTACCAGGTGCCCCCAGCAGCCCTGGAACCAGCTCCCCACGTCTTCACCAACGAAATTTCTTCTCCAAGGAGCAGAACAAACCAATAGCGGCAGTAGTAGTCACCTTGGTCGCAGTCAAAATTCTGGCGTGCCACGGTCCATCTGTGTGCCTGCGTGTTCCCATAGAGAAGAGTTGACAACCCAAATCGATCTGAATGATGCACGCCAAGTGTTGACTGATGGGACAACAGAAATCCTTGACCAAATGGCAGGTCAAGCGTCACTGTTTCTTCTCGCTAGAGTTCCTTCAGTCAAAGGATTCCCTGCTTGACTCTGTAGTCAGCTCTACAAATCCCATGTACAAATCATTGCCCAATGGACAGGGCAAGGAAAAACAAATCAAGCAGTTAGGCCATCTTGTCAAATAGTGTCAGTACCAGTATCTCAGCTGGTAAACAATGATGTGTAAGCTTGAAGCTTCGATGGCAAAACATTTGCCAAGCTGGCATCACTTGAGAGGACTTTAAGCATCGGACAAACAATTTGAAGAGCATCGAGCCATGGCCGTGTGCCATGTCAGGCGACACCCTGAGACAAAAATGCACGAATTGTCGATTCAAAAAAGTGTTGGTGTGTTTGTCTTCATGTTGAGGGTCGAATTGGATGACACAACACATCGCAACACATTCCACCAAGAGGAACTCAATAGTAAGTGCCATCATCCTTGCCCTGTGCATCTAACAGACCCTTCCAATAGTTGGCTTCGTAAGCCAACTTGGTGTTTGTGTCAACTAAAACCTCCACCTCTCCACCAAAGAATGCTTCACGCACTTCAAAGGTTGCCAGAGCCTGCCTTTCACCCATGAACCAGCCCACAAAACTGCCAATGATTGGAGGTGATGGGCACCAGTCACCCTCAGGTTGACCCGTGAAAGCGTCAAAGGTGTTGCCGTATTGGGCATCAACCACCTTATCGCCAGCCACTTCACCACCAACACTCAACGAAATGCCAGTGGGAGGGGCCTTGTCGCCGAGGCAGAAAAGCTTGCCACTGTCAGTCCGGCCAACGCAAACATCGCATCCGGCTAGCCCAACCCCTCGAAGCTCTCCGGCTCCAAGCTCTCCTCCCTTGATGCCAGTCTTGAGCCATGCAAGGCTTGGGATGATTGTCTTGGTGGTATACTTGCACAAAGTCGACGGCTGTGTGCGGTGCTTCCAGTGCTTCCTTGCTCCTGCAAGAAAGCCCACCACAGCGGCAACGCCTGCAGCCATCATTGGAGCTTGGAAACCTCCAGGGGATGCGCTTGCCTTGGCTCGGCTAGCGATGCCTGCTGGCTTGGTCACTGGATTTGTCACCACGAAGACATTGGACACCATTGCTGCTGCCACAACAAGGCTCATAGCCAAAGCCACATTTCCGAAGGAAGGCATGGTTGCAATTCAGTCGACTAAGACTGACTTCAGCCGTAAGTGAAAGCGCTAAAACTTGAGGCAGAAAGAATCAATCAGAATGCAAGATACCGATGTATCGGCACGTGAGATATGTGTGAGTGAGTGTAGCAAGTGCCTAAACTGGATATTGAAATACACATTTCTTTAATGTGAATCACCAGCCATTTAAGGTAAACTAGGTGTGGATTGGTTGATTAATAGCCGTCATTAGGCATTTTGATTGGTTGTTATCCATTATTATTGACCATAATCATCAACCAGCAACTGACCATTAATCAACCACCATTTACAATTCATCGACATTGACCATGAATCAACCACTACGAACCACCACTATTTGCCACCATGTTGATAATTCTTTTTGTTTCGAAGAACATGGAGGGAAACCTGTACACTCTACATGTACATTCCTTTACACCTATATTTACACTTAACAGGAGACAACAGGAGATCCATACGCATGAGCTCCCCCCATATCAAATTGTAAGTCGCCATGTTATTCATACTTCCACTTTTCATGATGTATTGAGAGCTGAATCTACCGCCGAACAGTAGGCACCGAATTGACTGAAATAAACATCCTTGACCAAAGAAAGTGTCACAATTCCAAACCCTAGAAAAGAAGTGGTGAACGGACACAAGAATGGCCAAGGGAGTTTCTTCTCGCTGCAGCTCCTTGTGGGAATCCCTAGTTCGCTACTTCCCTGGTTGACTCTGTAGTCAGCCATTTCTACAAATCCCATGTACAAATCATTGCCCAACGGACAGGGCAAGGAAAAACAAATCAAGCAGTTAGGCCATCTTGTCAAATAGCGTCAGTACCAGTATCTCAGCTGGTAAACAATGATGTGCGAGTTTGAAGCTTCGATGGCAGAACATTTGCCAAGCTGGCATCGCTTGAGAGGACTTTAAGCATCGGACAAACAATTTGAAGAGCATCGAGCCATGGCCGTGTGCCATGTCAGGCGACACCCTGAAACAAAAATGCATGAATTGTCGATTCAAAAAAGTGTTGGTGTGTTTGTCTTCATGTTGATAGTCGGATGACACAACACATCGCAACACATCGCAACACATTCCACCAAGAGGAGCTCAATAGTAAGTGCCATCATCCTTACCCTGTGCATCTAACAGACCCTTCCAATAGTTGGCTTCGTAAGCCAACTTGGCGTTCATGTCAACTAAAACCTCCACCTCTCCACCAAAGAATGCTTCACGCACTTCAAAGGTTGCCAGAGCCTGCCTTTCACCCATGAACCAGCCCACAAAACTGCCAATGATTGGAGGTGATGGGCACCAGTCACCCTCAGGCTGACCCGTGAAAGCGTCAAAGGTGTTGCCGTATTGGGCATCAACCACCTTATCGCCGGCCACTTCACCACCAACACTCAACGAAATGCCAGTGGGAGGGGCCTTGTCGCCGAGGCAGAAAAGCTTGCCACTGTCAGTCCGGCCAACGCAAACATCGCATCCGGCTAGCCCAACCCCTCGAAGCTCTCCGGCTCCAAGCTCTCCTCCCTTGATGCCAGTCTTGAGCCATGCAAGGCTTGGGATGATTGTCTTGGTGGTATACTTGCACAAAGTCGACGGCTGTGTGCGGTGCTTCCAGTGCTTCCTTGCACCTGCAAGAAAGCCCACCACAGCGGCAACGCCTGCAGCCATCACTGGAGCTTGGAATCCAGGGGATGCGCTTGCCTTGCCAGCTCGGCTAGCGATGCCTGCCGGCTTGGTCACTGGATTTGTCACCACGAAGACATTGGACACCATTGCTGCTGCCACAACAAGGCTCATAGCCAAAGCCACATTTCCGAAGGAAGGCATGGTTGCAATCCAGTCGACTTGGTTAAGACTGACTTCAGCCGTAAGTGAAAGCGCTAAAACTTGAGGCAGAAAGAATCAAGCAGAATGCTTTTGATGCCGCGAACGGCATGTGATCCAAACTGAATCAAATTGAACTCTCACAGTGTTTACCCAACAAAAAGTTGTATGTCACAGCTTTTGGATGCTGTTGGATGATTTGAAAGTACCCCCATACTCCGAGAGCGGCAACAAAGCTATTGTATCGTCAAACAAAGAGTGGACCACGTCGCAACATTTGAGTTCCCTCAACCCTTGGTCGTCGTTTTCATCGAAATAGTGGACCTTTGCGGATCTATCCCTGAAAGTGCTTCTACGTGGCCCATGCTGGCACCCGGCGGATACGTTTGACTTTCCTTGGACACTGTTTCTGAACGCAGCCCGTATTTGTCTTGAAACAAAAAAGTTTAGAACTCCCATTGACCAACCACTCTTAAACATGAACTAACCCTCAACCAGCTTCCTAACCATTATTGATCAACACGGATCTTTGAATTTGGTCCTAACATCTGATCAACTGCAATAGCAAGCCATTAACTACCATCCATGATTAAACACATTTTCTAACTGCCATCCACGACCCATTGCCATTAACCAACCCTTAACCACCTTAACCACCATGATTAACCACAGTCTCACGTCGCTGCTCCCCAGCAGTCCCCTGAGACCGGCACCCACGGTCTTCCGATACATGAGGCCATAGCTTTGAGTTACCATGCCTTGGAAGTTGAACCCGGGATTTTTGGCCAAGCAGAAGCGACAAAAACAGAGAAACGGTGGTTTCTCAAAACAGGGGACTCCCCAAAAAATGGTCGGTTTGCTAATGTAAATGCTTGAAAAAGGATTTGGGGTGCCCTTATTCTGAGAACCAAGTAAGCAACAATGACCAACAATGACCGTGAAATCACCTGCCATGACTCTACAAAAAGACTAACCAACAACGGTAATCAAACCCATGCCATTGATAGAGTCCACGACATCATTGGACAAGACTCTCCAGTGACCCTTCCCAGCCGCACAGCTACTTGGGGATTGGGTTTCATCGTGCAAAACGTCCGCTTCGCGGCACTCCCAGCAGGTGCGACAGCCAACGGCATGAACCAGGGCTCAACCAGGCGCTTGGCTTTGTACAAGTACAATGTCATGTTACATATCTATATAGATATGATCTGCCGCTACACACACAGTCATATTGTCATGCATAGTAACGTTTCTAGGATCATTATCACCCGCACTGATTTGAATAGATTGGCACTACTGTATCAACTTCTGCACGGTCGCAAAGAGATTTCTGAAAAATGTGGCCTTTACACCTTGTACGCAACGGATCAAACTTGCCTAATGGATGAGTGGCCCCACAATTAACCCAAATAGATATGAAATTCCTGAAATCATTGCCAAAAAGATGTCCATCTGGCTAGGAAAATTTTCCTAGAAGGGGAAACAAGGTGGGGCCGGAGAACCCAAAAGCAAAAAGGTAGAAGTTATACCAGAATTTTAAATGCCGACCAATCATCACTAACGAACATGAAACATATCAGCAGCAACCTCTCTCTCAATCCCTTTCCAATTTCCCTGCTCGCGCGGGCCCTTTTCCATTGGAATTGCATCTGCTGCGCTGTCTCTGTGGCTCTTGCGAAAATCGCACAGTGGCACGAGGTACTGCCTACGACTGCCTAAGGACTGTTTAGGGCCTGTAAAGATGATCCTCCTGCCAACTTCACCCCCCTTTGAGCCCAACATAAGCTCAAATACGCTCAACATGACGCGTGCATCAAGCACCGCGCGCTAGACCAACTGATGAACACGTTTGAGGTTCCAATCCGGGCCCAATGTACCACCTACTTCACCCCCACTTAGATGCCAATAAGGCCCAATAAGCCCAACGAGGGCCAAACATAAGCGGCTCCAACGAGGGCCCAAGTTAGAGTTTGGGCCCAATAATGCTCCACCAACTTCACCCCACTTTGCCCAACATAAGCTCAAATAGGTACAACATAACGCGCGCATCAAGCACTGGGCGCTAAACCGCCTGATGGGCACGTTTGAGGTTCCGATCCGGGGGGATGTACCACCTACTTCACCCTCACCTAGATGCCAATAAGGTCCAATAAGCCCAAGGCGGGCCTGACATAAGCAGTTCCAACGAGCGCCCAAATTGGAGTTTGGGCCCCATGCTCAACCAATTTCACCCCCCTTTGAGCCCAACATAAGCTCAAATACACCCAACATGACGCGTGCATCAAGCACCGCGTGCATCAAGCACCGCGCGCTAAACCACCTGATGAGCACGTTTGACTCCAACCCGGGCCCAATGTACCACCTACTTCACCCCCACTTAGACGCCAACCTCAAAGTAGCAGGTCGCTCACCGACCGCCACCAACCTCTCCCACCCCCCGTCGCGCACCTACACACCGTTCCCCATCTTCCGGTAACCGTTCGCAACCAACTGCGAGCCCCCGCTCGCGGTCGCTCGCCGCCACCAACCTCTCCCACTCTCTGGCGCACCCACACGCCGTTCCCCACCTTCCAGTAACCGTTCGCAACTAACTGCAACCCCCGTTCGCGGTCGCTCGCCGCCACCAAGCTCTCCCACCCCCCCTCGCGCACCGACACACCGTTCCCCATCTTCCGGTAACCGTTCGCAACTAACTGCGAGCCCCCGCTCGCGGTCGCTCGCCGCCACCAACCTCTCCCACTCTCTGGCGCACCCACACGCCGTTCCCCACCTTCCAGTAACCGTTCGCAACTAACTGCAACCCCCGTTCGCGGTCGCTCGCCGCCACCAAGCTCTCCCACCCCCCCTCGCGCACCGACACACCGTTCCCCATCTTCCGGTAACCGTTCGCAACTAACTGCGAGCCCCCGCTCGCGGTCGCTCGCCGCCACCAACCTCTCCCACTCTCTGGCGCACCCACACGCCGTTCCCCACCTTCCAGTAACCGTTCGCAACTAACTGCAACCCCCGTTCGCGGTCGCTCGCCGCCACCAAGCTCTCCCACCCCCCCTCGCGCACCGACACACCGTTCCCCATCTTCCGGTAACCGTTCGCAACTAACTGCGAGCCCCCGCTCGCGGTCGCTCGCCGCAAGCTCTCCCACCCCCCTCGCGCACCGACACGCCGTTCCCCGTCTTCCGGTAACCGTTCGCAGCTAACTGCGAGCCCCCACTCGCGGTCGCTCGCCGCCACCAAGCTCTCCCACTCCCCCTCGCGCACCTACACTTCGTTCCCCGTCTTCCGGTAACCGTTCGCAACTAACTGCGAGCCCCCGCTGGCAGTCGCTCGCCGCCACCAAGCTCTCCTATACGCACCTACACAGCGTTCCCTTTCCTTCCCCTTCCTTTCCTTTCTCTTCCTTCCCTTCCCTTCCCTTTCCTCCCATCCCCTTCCCTTCCCTTCCCTTTCCCTTTCCTTTCCTTTCCTTCCATTCCTCTTCTTTTCCCTTCCCTTCCCTTCCCTTCCTTTCCTTTCCCTTCCCTTCCCTTTCCTTCCTTCCCCCTTCCCTCCCTTCCCTTCCCTTCCCTTCTGTTCCTTTCCTTTCCTTCCCTTCCCTTCCCTTCCTTTCCCTTGCCTTCCCTTCCCTTCCCTTCTCTTCATTTCCTTTCCCTTCCTTTCCCTTTCTGTCCCTTCACTTTCCTTTCCTTCCCTTCCCTCTTCCTTTCCTTTCCTTTCCTTTCCTTCCCTTCCCTTCCCTTCCCTTCTGTTCCTTTCCTTTCCTTCCCTTCCCTTCCCTTCCATTCCCTTCCCCTCCACCTTGACGGGAGCAGTCGCGAAAGCAAACTAAACGAGAACCCATCGCATCGAAGATGCTTTTGGGAAAAAAAAACCTGCACAGCAAAAGGAAGAGGGCGAGTGCCCGTGAAGCCGCAGTGGAGCCACTACGATTTCTTTTTTGAGAACATCTTCTTCTGGTGGTCCATTTATTTGATAGTTGAACAGTACTTAACTCTCAGTTCAGGCCTATTATTCCCAATCAACAACTTAGTACAACCCAGCAGATTTGACAGACTAGAGTCAACTTGTCAGAATACTCATCAAGCTTACCACCAGCCAAACACATCTCACGATGTGCGGAGCTTGCACCAAGGGACCTAAGATCATGATGTCCAGCAAATGGAAGGGCCTGCCCGCCCAAGCCACACCCAGAAGCAATGCTGGACAGGAACGACCACGGGGACCTGTGGGAAAACCTCAAGTTTTGGTGGTGTTCATGAAAAATCGACAGTGATTGCAAGCAACAAAGCTGGTGAAAGTCATGAGTCACCACGGTAGGATGAGCCAGCCCAGAATATTTCAAGGCTCAAGTACCACCTGGTACCACCTGGTACCCCCTTCAGCCATCCTGCTGCCGCGGCTGGGAGTCCATCTTCATCATGGTTGCTGTCATTGACCACAACCACATGGACCACAACCGTTATTGAGCATCATCATCATCAAAAATTATGGATTAACCATCATGAACCATCAGCTATCATTACTAGGATCCACCTGTCAGCACCGACTCAGAGCTCACGCATCTTCACTGACTTGACCCATCTATCCAAGGGCAGTTCTGCAATTCCGCCAATCCAAGCTTGAAACGGGTGACTAATAAACATCAACATCAACCACAACAACAACAACAACAACAACGACAACAACAACAACAACAACAACAACAACACCAACAACAACACCAACACCTCCTCCTCCTCCTACTTTTAATATTACTACCACCACCACCACCACCACCACCACCACCACCACCAGTACTCCTACTACTCCTACTACTACTACTACTACTACTACTACTACTACTACTACTACTACTACTACTACT
>VSDK01023382.1:35371-54365 GCA_009767595.1 Symbiodinium kawagutii
ACCACTACCACTACCACTACCACTACCACTACCACTACCACCACTAATCAACGACATTCTAATGACAACCTACCCAGCAACATGAAGTCGTTGAAACCGTGCGGCGTCCTCCGGCCTCTCCTCCGGACCACGATAGATCAATGCTCGGTTGATCTGCCGGGCGCGGGTGATCCCATGATCGCTGTTTGCTGGTTGGTGATGCGTTTGGCATACGACCAATGGTGATTGTCGCAGCTATGATCCAATGATATTGCCTTGCCAGGTTGCCGAAGATATCATTTTTCGTGATGAAGCTGGAAGAATGATACGTATGGCAATGGCTGAAAACCTTGCACCCTTGCTGAACACCGCAAGGGTACAGGGCTTCCGGCTTGCCCATCCGCATTGTTATGTCTATGCTTGGCACGTTCCCGTGCATGGCCCGAAACCTACTGGATTGCCCAGCCAATAAACCACCCATCTGCAAGATGTCGGAACACAAAAGTATGTGCAGCTTCAATCAAAAGGGACCCGGTTCATAGCATGACGCATCTCGCACCTATAGATCATTGATCATCAATATTGGTTCCAACATCATGCTTGGAGTGGTCCAGCTATGCCGTGGGGTCACAAACCTTCTTCCATCTCCAAAACTGCAACTGCTCCCTATCACTCGCAAGGCTTGGCCCCGATGCTGGCTGCTGCTCAAGTGAGTCACCATCCACGGAGGTTGCTGCTCAGATCAGCAGAAAACACATCCCCAGAGGGACATGTAACCAACAGGAATGGAGTTGACAAGGATAAACCCGGAAACCTAGTCAGTTTAACATATCTTTCCTGTTTAGCATCATCAAACGGGTTGAGGTTTACATAGTTCAGCCGGTTTGACCAAGGTTTGACCACTAGATCCCTCACGGTCAACCCATCATCTGGTGGAGCAGCACTCAGCTCGACAGGCATCCGCACCAAGGTGTTCAGCAGCATGACCCAGGGGATGATGCTCGGCTTGATGCGAATGGATCGGAAGGTCCTGGCACAGCGGCCCTGCTGTGGTGTAACTTGAGTGCTTGGAAGATGGTTTTGCAAAGTTTCACGGTCCACTTCTTTGCCTCGCCACCCTCATCCACTTGGAATATGTGTGCCATATGCAACTTGCACTGGCAAAGGATTTGATTGGTCGCAGAGGGGCCATAGCCATAGCGATCAATAGTGGCTAGTAAGGCTCACTGGCGCTTCATGATGGCTAGTGGTAAACAAGGGTACCTATTGGTGGATCATTCTTGACAATGATCAAGATTGGTTGAGAATGGTGAGGGATAGGAAACAATGGCTTGACAGAAGCAACAATAGTCTTATTAAATTCAACACGAGTGCAAAAAGACTATTCAAAAAGTGAACTATTTGCACGCATGCCATTGCCAGCGGTTACCATGTTGTCAACCAGTAAACATAAATAGTACTATGGCGCATAGTACCGGTCAGTAGTGGCATCAATACTGACAAGATGATCCTTACAATATGATCCTTAACCACATGCTACTTTGTGGGCTGTGTGAACCTACACATCTAATCAACCATGACAACTACAAGACTGCAAGTTTACTTGGTACATGACCCCAATGTACTGTTGCAATGTTGCAAGGGGCTGATGATGGTGTGAAACAACGCTAGCAACAATTCCAGTTCACAAATAGTCGACCACAATAGGAAAAGAACCAAAGATACTGATCAAGCATCAGGGAATAGCAGGCACTCTCTCAGCAACCTGATCAACAAAACTCCACAATCCTTGGGCATACCCAATCGATCTTGGTGAGTTTCACCAGTCCTCATGAGGAAGAGGTTGGATACGGTGAGAAAGGCATAGCTGCACAAGTGCGCTACAAACTCCTTGGTGCAAGCGCAAGTCCGGCGCCAAGATGCGGAAGCCACGGCCCGCTGGGTCGGGTTCGTCGTAAGGTGCTTTCCGGGTCCCTACCATCTGCCCGCATCAGCGGTTTTCAGATGCTAATTCCATCAGGGCCATGATTGTCAATAACCACTAGTGGTTGTTTTTTCACAACCACTGGTGGTTCAAGATTGAGAACTTTGATGAACAGTCATTGAAAATAACCATTACCGGTGGTCCTTGATTGCACCCGGACATGAAGAAGGAACACTTGGTTCACGTTGGCCTTCGAACTTCTGATCTTGTACCGTGAACAAATGCATCAATGAATAGGCAATACTGCTTGGTGCATAGCTACAGTGATATCGAAAGAAAACACATACGATTTTGTTCCTCACTGGGAATTGCCAATGAATATTGTCAGCTTCATGGTTATTAGCTTCCGATTGGTAAGGACCATTGGCTAACCATTTGCCAAGCCTCTCTTTATTGTTAGCTCACTCCAGCGAAAAAGCACACAGTGCAGTGCAGCCGAGCCCTAAGACAGGGGAGCATTCAACCAAGGGTCAAGGAGGAGCTCCTGTACCTCCTGCTGTTCTGCATGTTTCTAATGGCTTGTTGATTCTGCCCCGGAACAAAAATGACCGACCAAGTGCAACTGCCCTAAGGTAGATAGAAACACACCCAAAACAAAGTCCTACAATGCCACGCACGAAGCATCAAATTATCCAAGTGCCGGGCAGTGCCGGTCTACAAGATTCTTCACCTTTTTCAGTGGATAAAATCATTTACAGTGCCACTGAACATCCACGAACTGTGAAGAACCCCCCCATGGAAATTCAGCTTACCATGACACCTGTGTGGCTCCAGCCGAGTCTCTTGGGCCTCCTTGAGGTTGGCGGGTAAACCCCAGACGTTTCCATCACCTCATGGGACGGGAGGGGTGCTGTTGATATAATCCAACGATATCAAACCCCACCACCGCCCATATATCATTGCCATGTTTAATGATCTTGACACCACCCTAGTTCTTAACACCACCCCGGTGCATTTTTTGGAGTCCTTCTTGAGGATTGTCAATTGGTTGCAGTCTGGCTGAATTGCAAATAGATGCTCCCAAACAACGGTTTCTTCCGCTATGAACAAAATCTGTTTGCCCATGTAGCAGTTTGGCGCTCAAAAAAGTATGCTTAGTTTTCTTAATAAGGGTTCCACAAGCGAAGAAAATGAAGAATTACGGAGAAGGCGGTTGACACAGGTAGAGATCGGAGTTTAGTCCTACGGTTCCTATGCCTATTTTCTGCCTAAAGCTTGCCTTTTCTTTTGCTTTTGTCGAAGTTTGATGGCTTGGGTTTGGGCCCAACTGGCCCCAAGTTGAACGCAGCCCAATCTCGCTGGGCTGAGCTGGGTCTTTGAGGTGGGTAGAAGGCTTTGGACCTGAAAGTTCCTCTGCTGGACTGCCACGCATGGAGATCACTTTATCTCTCAACCTCTTCTTGTGTCCACCATGACAGTACCGAAGCCACTGAGTCCCCTCCTTTTTCTCTGTTTGCCTGCCTGCGACGTGCTCCAGGAATATTCAACGAGGTAAGGTTTGATATCAGATAATGGGTCCATGGTTCACAGGTCTGTCTATTAACTTCCTTTAACATTAGGGAATCAAATTAGCACTGTGTCTTTGCAAACTATTTTGAGACTAATTTTCCAGGACTGAGATTTGTAATCGAAGACTTAGGTCGCAAAAGTCGGTTGGTCAATGTGTTGAATATGTCGTTGAAACTTCAAGAGATGTCTTTGCCATAGGCTATTTGGGCAACAGCTTCTACGGATTTCGAAAAGCGACCAAATGTGAAGCAGTTGCCCGCCAAACCGAAATCTCCAACTGACAGGACATATATATATATATATATACCGTTAGTGACCCAAAATATAAATATTCCCTATGGTTGAACTGTGGTTCAACAAAGATTCCCCCAGGATTTCACATTTTGGAGGCACGCAAATTGATGCTCGACCATTCTCAGGCAGCCCTCCCTGCCACCGTAGATGTGGCACCACGATTTGAGTCAACACTTCACTACTCGAGTGACTTGTATATGTATATATTTAAAAAATATACATGTATACATGCTGTACATATCTTTAATGATTTCGCGCGGTTGCCTTTGGTTGATGGTCTAAACCAACGCTTCCCTAACGTATGATTTGCGTTACTTGCAAACCGAAGGCTCGAACGACCTGAAAAGGATCGACTGTTTCATGCCATGCTGACTTTCAGGAAAGAGAAACATACACGATGGTCTGCCTGCCCTCAACGCCAGCAACAGTCCTGGTGGAGATTTCTTTCAACCAACAACAGGAAATAATATGAGTGTCTAGACTTGAGAGTACCCCAGTGGCTGTTGGCTGCTTCCTTACCAAGACGGACATTCTTGCAACGGTGTGGGGTGCCCCTGTGGATGAAGCCCTATGAATGCCCCTAGAACCACGCCACCGGGCAACCATGAATCGTCTTGGCGAACTCCAAGAAGATCGGCGCCAAGAAGGGGTTCAAGAGCTTCGGGAGAAAAACATTGCAACATAGACCTAAGTGACATGACATGACCAGGTACCGGGTTTCTCAAGTCATAGGGGTACCCCCAATCATCCGAGATTTTTATCAATAAACCAAATCATTTGGGGATCATTTGCGTTTTTTTTTAAAGTCATAGGGTTACCCCAAAAATTGGCGGCATATTACTGTAAATGATCCATATTGGAAGCTTTGGGGGTACCCCCATTTTAAGAAACCCGCATATGGTGGCCTCTACCCCCAATTCATCCAATATCAATCATTTTCAGTAAACCATCAATTTTTGGATCTCCCAATTCGAAGAAAGACCAATATGATCCAATATGTAAACTGAACTGTTTCGCTCTGCGGCTGATGGAAACGGAATGAATCGAAATCTCAAGTGCAAACCATTGGCTGCACGACTATTGGGTTGTTTCTCAAGTCACAGGGGATCCTCCAAATCATCCAATGCGGACCCTCGAAATCATTCAATATGAACCATTTATTCTCATAGACCATCCATTTTGGGGGTCCCTTATGGCTTGAGAAACCACCATTTGTTTTTTCAACTTCTAAGGGGATCACATAATGAAGTTTCTTGTGCCAGTCCCAGGGTCCAATGAACAGCACAGCCATGACGATGGTCAAGACGATGTTGAGCACGCCCTTGGCCGAATGTTGCTCGTTCCATGAGTTGAATGGTGCAGGACCTTGCAAGCTGAGTACCAAGGCGCCTAAACCATGGTGTATTGGGTGTAGAAATGCCCCGCGATACCTTCCAACCAACCATTTCAATGTTCATTTTACCGCGACCAACAACCATTTTGGGGCCACACTGATTCTTCCAAGGTCTTCGTTTTCTGCTTTCATGCCCTTGCTTCAAAAGCAACACAAAATATGTTTTCCCCGGCATTCCAGCTATCTGAACATGTGCTGATTGGCACTCTCAACCACTCGAAAAAAATTGATTCCTAGTCTCGTTCCATGATCGTAAGCAAATATGAAAACAAAAAGTCAGTCCCTGTCGGGATAATCAAAAAGAATAGTCAGCGACAAGCAACAGGCACCTTGGGCCGGGGATAAAATGTGCAACATGAAATTGAGCAATCCCGCCTCATCTTCGGTAGAATCCTCAGTTTGAAGTCACACAGTTTACACCACTTGTCCGTGTCAAACCAAACGGGCTTCAGGAACCGGACAAGCAATGTTCAAAATCAATGCGTCCGTGTTCTTGTGTTGGTGGATAAGATTCATACGGGTTCCATCTTTGCATCCACAAGCAACTGCACATATATACGGATACATAGACACTTGTGAAAATATAATACATATGTGATATGCTTTCCAAAATGCTAACATTTATGAAACTACGTAGAAAACACCGTAGAACAAACATAAAAAAAACATAGAAAACGTTAGAAGAACGAAAAAAGAACGTAGAAAACGCAGCGGATGTTTGCTTGGCCTGGCCGATCAAACCACGGCGCACACCCACGGTGCAACAACGAGTCGGGAACGATGACCACATCGATGTACAGGTTGCATAGTCTGCCAAAACTATATTCTTTGAGCGTCAAAACGAAATGGATTTTCTGAATGAAATACGCAGACATCTAGAAAAAATATGTTTTGATTTCGTTACAGTAGGTCCAGATCGTTTTTTACAAGGGTTTGGCCATGTTTTCATGACATTTTTTGCCTTCGTTGCAAAAGTTGCCTTGATTTCTGCAGGTTTTATGTTCATTCCATGTCCATCATGTTCCTGAAGAGGACCTGCTTGGTGGCATCTCATTTCGCGTTCTTCCAAACCTCCCTGAACGAAAAAACTGGAAATGCCAAGACACCCAACAACATGACGTCATTCAAAAATATTTGGCCAAAATGTAGGTTCGATGCAGTTGGGGTGTGGGCAAGCATTGTGGGCAACATCTTGAAATTCAACTGCTGTTCCACATCATGCCATGCACACTTACTGCTAGCGCTACTGCTAGTGCTAGTGTCATTGCTACCGCTGCTGCTACCGCTTTTGCTATGTTTCTGCTGCAGCCAAGTGCTACCGCTACAACCAATCTGCTACTGCTACAGCCAAACTGATACAGCCACAGCTCTAGCAAACGCGAAAAACAACGGCCATGGCATTGACTCCAACAACAGCGGACGCCGCAGCATAAACGGCAAAAGGCGCGTGGGAATTCAAAAACGGAGGGATAGAAAACCATGCCGGGCGTTGTTTTCGGGCAAAAATTTGCTATTGATCTGCTCGGCGAGTTGGGACGCCAATGGGATCACCAACAATCATTTGTGTTTTTTCTTTGGCTTCCGTGTAAATACCAATAGTCGGGCAAAAAGCAGGGAGGAAGTTTCAAAAAAACGACAGGCGATTGGGATTTGTCTATCTCATTTTTCTCTTGCTGTCTGTCTGTCCATCCATCCGTCCGTCTGTCTGTCTGTCTCTTCCTCGAGTTTGTCTGTTTTTTTTTCGTCCGCGCCATCTACACATCTATCTACCTTTCCATCTGTCCGTCTGCCACTGTTAATCAACTACCACTAGTCTATGTTTCTTCTATTTGGCTATCTACTTGTCTATCTCCGTCGCGCTCTGTTGGTCTCTATCTGTTTCTATTCGTGCACGAAAATTGCAGAGCCCTTAGTTTTTACCATTTTGGTTTCCAAACGAGTTTGCAGGTACAACCGTGCGCGCTTTTCGACATCTCAACTTCCAATCCGACGGGCGGTCACAGATTTTAACCATTTTGACTTGCAAGCGTGTTTCTCGTCACAGCGGCGTGCAGCTTTTGTCCTTCGCTTCCCCACAAACATCCCCGCGCCAGCGCTTTTCCGAGCCTACCCACAAAACTCGATCTGGAAAAGCACGGCATCAGTCACGCGCGCGCCTCTCTCGCGACGTCTCTTCATCCCTGACCTCTCTTGAGATCTACTGCAATGTTCCACAATTCGAACCTTGACTTCCAAACTTCCCTTCGTCAACATGCCTATTTGGAGGGCACCGTTCTGTATGTGTGAAAGGTTCGCGATATGATGTAGCCAATGGCCATCATCCAGTCCCTTTGTGTTGGCAGACCAATGCAAAGTGTGAGCCCGGAGACGTGGAACGTCTGCACGAACTTGGTCTATAAAAGGCATGCTTGCATCCATGGTGTACCACGAATCGCTGTTCGTTACCCTTCTGACACTCCACTTGCTGGCGACATCGGATCTAAACTGCCCAGATTGTTCCTTAGGCTGGGGTCTGGACCTCGCGAAAAAGTTATTTTTATAAAACTGTTGCCTATAGGGCTTTTGTGGCAGCGTCTCAAATTCATGCCAAGGTTTTTTGGTTTCTAGCTCGCCCAACAAGTTGTGGCCTGTGGAAACAAATACCTGACTGGGCTGTTGTGTCACATGTTGCTGGACTCCCCTGACCAGGAATTGGCTCACAGAAACGGAAAGGCAGGAGCATATGACCACTAGGCGACTTGTTTCCCCATCAGATTTGTTGGCCACTGAACTCCCCGAACATCGGATTTAGAGAGGCTGTCCTTGATTGATCGAAAAATCTACTCAAGCATGCAGACAGGCGCAGACATGATGCTGGTGATTCAGGCTATTGCCCGAACTTCACCACTGGTACAAATAATTGCTGATCTGTTAGTCGACACATGGTTTATCTCGGTTCAGAGTTCTCCAATATGGTGCAAATTGGTGTTTCTCAAGTCATAGGGGCACCCCCCAATCATCCAAAAGTACTCACTATTTAGTAATAAACCAACCATTTTTGGGGGCCCTCATGGCTCAAGAAACCACCATTTGGATTCATCCTCCCGAGGCAATGAGCCAACCATAACTTGGGGGGTACCCATATGAATTTTTCGAAACCCCCAGCCAGGATCCCCACAATAGTTCCAGCTCAGTCATCCAATTAGTCCCATCCAGTTGGAGGATCATCCCCGTTGCTGGTATCTCCTGGTGCGATTCCTTGGTGTTTTTTTTTCGCTGGTGGAGAAGCCATTGAACTGGTTGAACAAACTATCTAGCTGGTGATAAGTGGGTTTAGATTCGCCACCGAAGTATAGTCATATCTACCATCATGGGTAGTTTCCCCAGCAAAATATCCTAAGTATTCCTAAGTTACCTAACGGGGGTTACCAGTCTGTATGGTTTGCACAAATCTAGACATTTATACCTGAGCTGGAGGACAAATCCATCATATAAAATTGAAGGACAAGGATTGGCTCAGCTGAAGACAACATCTTGCGGCACAAATAGCTCCACGCTCGATGCTGAAGCAGCGGGCTCGCGGCAATGGGGCCGCACACCGTGCATGAATTCCTACAGTCCATGGACCCTGAAACCTAGAATAGATGGTTTTCAACCCTAACCACTCTCTATCCTGGAGTCAATGCTGAATATCACAGCCGTGTTCAATACTGAAACCACTTACCAGCCTTGGGGATGATCCAATTTAATATCTACTCCAGGATGAAGAGGTCTACACATGGCACAATGACAAGCCTCACCACAAACCCGCAATGATCAATAGCCCAGTACCATCTCACCCACGGGGTTCAATGTTGTGAGAAACAACATTCTTTGGCGGATACACATGCACGGGTAGACCCGTATGCACAATATCCAAAAATATATTTGTACATATAGTATTTAGTTGTGAAGATTTATGTGTATTCGTATGTTGGCATAATATATATATATATTCATATATCAATATATACCCACATATTTGAACACATATGTGTATCTGTGTGCGTACATAGTTACCCATACATATGTATCAAAATATGTATGTTTACATAAATATATATGTATGTAGGAATATATATGTATATCAATGTATACATATACATATATGCATATATCAATACATACATATACATATATCAATATACATATATATATATATATAAAGGAACATATATCAATATATACATATATGTGTGTATTTATGTACCGTGTATGTATATATCTATATATATATATATATATATTTAAATATACACAGTATTTATGTACATATCGTACATTTCGAAGCATTTTTCTGAATGTGTTTCCTGTATTCTTGGAAACTTCCACCTCCAGCGTTTCATCCTCCTCCTTTGGTACTTCCTAAAATGGAGCGGCAACAGTCTACGGGATGAGTGTCCTTCCTAATCATTTCCTGGAATTTGGAGCTATGGACTTACATGAACCTTAACCCCAATCTACCTTCGTCTACCTGGGGCATGAAGCATCATGTTTCGTTAGGTAGCTTCTATACGTATTCTCCAAGGCTTATGACTGGTGTGAATACTGAACATGGCCGGGACATTCAGCATCCAGGATGGTTCGAACTGTAGGTAAGCATCAGCATAATCTCTATATACAATCAATATCTACCAAAGATATGATCATGAGTCCTGGGTTGCGACCAATATGCTCGTTAAACAACCAGGACTGTTTCTATTAGCATCTTGGTCAACGTCGCACAAAACAAACGAGTGCCGGGGCCTGAGCCTGCGGCTAGACTAGATTCAGATTTAGACTTTGATTCAGATTGATAGGTCAGTAGGAATAATGTTCTGCAATTCATGGGTTTTTTGTTTTTTTGGTTTCTAAAAGGTAGGTCTTGGTGGGTGGGGCGAGCAAATATAGATATGCATATGGCATAGATTCATTCTGCACAGATATAGACGCAGGATGCGAATATAGAGACACATCTCGTCTCCATGTATTTAATATCTCCACCAGCGCAGATCCAGCTCATACCCTCTATGGAAAATCCCAGCAGCTGTGCCAAATTCGTTGCTCAACAGAGGGGACCCCCAAGGACCTAGTTGAATTTATGACTAAGACACGATGAATAAACTATGATTAAGAAACATTAATAAAGTAGAATAAACTAGAATAAGTAGAATAAACTAGACTAAACTAGATGACAACTACCCGCAACTATCCCCCAAGCTATTGAGAAACCACCCTTTCTACGTCGCGCTGACCCGGGCGCGCCCTTGGTCGCCACCCAACGTCCACCAAGGCACGCTGGGCAGCGGCTCGTTGCTCTCCAGTTGTTTGGCGTCCTGGGCCAACCAGTTCTTCCTCGGCAGACCGTGCGGGCTGAGCTGTGCCATGGTTCCGTTGCGAAGCACGGCGTTGCGAAGCATGGGCCCCAAGGCATGGATGGTAACACCATGCTATGGGAGTTTTGTTGGAGGTCTTTTTTTTTCGGAATCTATATGAACTCACCCCCAGTCTTGAAGGAATCTCTAGCAGGAATTTTACTTTCCTAGACTCCTACAGTAGTGTTTCAGTGCCGTTGCTTGTTCGATGTGCACTTTGAAATTCGGCGGAGGAAGATGTTGGTGTTCCTCGTGATGCTTAATGGTTAATGATGACTGGTTAATCGTGATCAACCAACAAAAATGTGAATGACGGTTGATGTGCGCTGATAAGAGGTTGATCTGATAAGAGGTTGATGACTCTGGCGAATACTGGTCAATCAAACCGGAGAGAGAGAGAGAGAATAAAAAAACACTCGTTGAACCAGCAATTGTCAACCACTACAGGGTTGAATCATGGTTCAATATATTAGATTTTCAATCACAATGGCTGAATCGTCATAAAACCAACGAGAAAATCTCTGTGCACGGCTCCATACATTGCATCTGGGGGTTGACAAGCCGAATCTCCAAGTATGATCGTCATGTTGCTGGGGGTTCCCGAGTTCAGATAGATCTGGATGGGTCAAAATTATGAACCCCTTATATGGCCAATTTATAATGGACATCTATTATAAACCAATGGTTTTTGGGGTACCCAATTTTGACCCACAACCCGATGAATAATGATTTACAATGTTTTATAGTTGATGATGGTCGATTAACCAACACCAACAATCGGAAATCTGTTACAAACCATCCTCACTTTACCATCGCTAGCTGGTACTTCTCAACCAAACGAGAGTGGCTCAATCTTCCAGATCTCACGCCCAATACTATACCCAGTCATAGACAACCAACAAATCTTTGAGAGAAACCATCTTCAGCCGTTGGTGATTCATGTTTCCTGGGCTCCCCCAGGCTTCCCCATGGTTCCCCAGGCTTCCCCATGGCTCTCCCGGCTCGATCATCACCGTTGCCGCCAAGCCGCAAGGGCGTGAGAATGGTGCAGAAGAGCATCAAACCAACCACGAACCACATCCTGATGGCCGCTCCCATGAGCACAGCGGGGCCGCCCCCATGGATCCATCATGGGGGCTTACCCAACTGGCCGCCGGGAAGAATCCGTGACCAAATCCATGGAGGTGGCACAGGGCGCCAGATCGGTTGATGATTCTGATCCATTGGTGACTCACAAGAGGTACATCCATGTACATCCATGAATGTACCATGAAGTTGCTCACTTCTTACCTTCATTGCTACAGAGTCGACCTGACCAGATTGATTAACCACCTTCGAAGGGCGTCGTTCAAATGAGTATCCAATGTTCTGATCTTTTTCAATTCGGGAAACCTCCCCCAATGATCGAGCAAGACGCTAGGATGTCAGTGGTTTCTGAAAATTATCCAGAATTCATGGGAGAAGCTATATACACACTCTAGCAACTAATGTTAAGACAACTGGGCCTTACACTTCTAACTCGGAAAAAACCTGGGCTTTTCCTTTCGCATCAATGTGTTCCAGTTCTTTGAAAAACAGGCAAAGGACAAAGGAATAGTTGAGTGACTTCAGTGACCTCGATCTTCAGATCGGTTCAATGACCAAAAAAAAGCATCTGGTACGATACTGCGGTCGTCGTTGCAAGAGTGAATGGCGGCAGGAGAAACACTGAAAAGGCCATGAGTCAAAACCCTGTACCCCTGGTTCCCCTATCATTAACCATTGGTTTCCCTATTGTCACTGGTGATTATCCCCCATTATTGGTTGGTTGATATTGACCCATAGACAAAAGAATCCTGTCCTTTCCATGATGATGCTATCTGCTAGCAATGTTGGATGCTCATTGCCTCCAAACGGAAGTTCCCAAGCCCTCGTTCCACTCCCCAAACAGCTTCGTTTCGCTGGGATCTAAAACCTGCCTTGGCTTGACAGGCTTTCCTATCGATGAGTACTATGGCAATAGCACTGTCATCTCCAACCGATACTAGCACTCATGTCACAGATGAACCAACTATCTCCCAGCTTCGCCGGGCTTAGCATCTCTCCAACGGCGAAGTGCCAAGCGGTGAGGTGCCGTGTCCCATGGTGGGCTGCTGAGGTTACGAGAATGGATAGCTACCAAGATTTCTTGTGAATATGGTGGCCAGGTCTCCTGCTCGAGGTGAATTTCCCATCTCGGATGCCCAACGAGATGGAAATTTCTGCACGATTTGAAAGGTTGGTTGGGGCTACCAGCGGTTGACTGAGACACCATGATACACCAAATGAACCAAGCGAATAAAACGTTCTTTGAGCAACCCACCTCCAGTGGCCAGCAGATGATCATGGGTCCAGAGCGACAGGAGCCAAACCCAAAGTTAGCCATCTGAGGAGAGTTCTTTCCTAAGAGGTGATTCTCTTGCGGGAAGACATCAACAAAAGGGTGATAGTAACACGGGTTGAGACGACCATCCGCTCCAACTTCCACGGAAACCTCTCCCTTGTAGCTACAGCTCCTAATGTTAAACAAATGGGCAGCCGCAGCGGGAGCTCCGAGAGTCTGAAAAACCACGTTGAAGAAATCATGTTCCCAGTCCTCAGGGGCTGACCGCAGTGGGTTGCAGGTGGCAACTCCTTAGGAACTGTGGAAATAAGCTGTTCTTAGTGATTTTTCAACTAGGAATATCCATGGCTTGGTCTCCGTGATTACCCGTGGTTACTGAGCAAAGATCATCCAACTTCAAGTTTAGACAGGCCACCGGGGCAAATGGCAGCAGTGTTTTGAAAACGGGGACGGGCAGATGTTTCCTGGACAAACAACCAGGAAGAAAGCAGCGCTGTTCATGACATCTACAACTCCCTAAAATCGAATCTTATACTAGCAGCTTTGGTGGGTTGTATCCCTACTCAGAGTGTATGCATCATATCCGCGACAAAACAATCCCCTTGCAACCCCACAATGACCGCTACATAGAAACATATCTGCTGCAAATGTGCTGCATTGCTATCAGGCCCGGGCTTGACCAGGTACTCCATGATGGTCGGTATATGTTGGTATCTCTTATCAATGATCAACGGTTACCTGTACCCTGAACCAAGCGATCAAGACCCATGGCAACTGTAGCCGAACAACCAGACTTTCAATGATCGCAGACTACGTCTCATGAAAAGTACATAGCAATGTGAAAAGCGCGGGTGGCCCAACCCCCGGACCCCAGTGAAGGTGGTGATAAAAGCAAACGATAATCACAAGGAGATCTAGCAGCAAGACACGTTGTAAAACGCTTGCGCAAAAGAGTGGTAGTCCCAAGAAAAACCCTTCCTGCCATTCCCTGAATGTTGACCAGAAATATTACTGATTGCTGATAAAACCTTTTGTTTCTATCCTCAGCACCGTTAGTTAATCCCTGTTTCTCTTGGTTAATGACCATACATGTATCGATTCATCGCTACTGTTGTTGATCGTGGCTGGTTCAGAGACTCTAGCATCCATCGGATTATAATCATTTTTTCTCAACCAGTATCAAGCGTTCTGAAGCGTTATTATGTGTTGACCACTATGAACCGCTATTCACCACTCTCGACCATGAGCAACCATCAACCATGGCCAACAGTCGTGGTGGTTATGGCTGTATATCCATGAAAATTGATGACAAAGACTGTCCCTATCAACCATTAGCCCTCATCAACCATCATATGACATGGTTTTTTTACCTCCCTACTTGGATGTGCATCCCCACTTAGCAAGTGACATTCACCATGATATAGGGGTTGTTATAGGGGTTTTAACTTTCCTTGTAGGGCTACTTACTATGGTTATATCACAACCATGGTATCACCTCATTTGGTTCTAAGCACGCTTAGCACCTATATCACTCATATGCTGATTCCTTACAGGGCTATTGACTACGGCTATATCGTGGTTCCTCAAAATAGGGTACCCCCAAATCATCAATTATCAACAACTTACAGTAATAAACCAACGATAACTTGGGGGTTACCCCTGCTTGAGAAACCACCATGTCCCAGCATCACCCAACCATCCCCAAAGCATCACTCAGGCGCATCACCGTCGGTGCCAAGCGTCCATTCCCATGGCGATCCATGCGGACCAGTTCACCATGACGCCCACCGCCGTGTACATCGCCAGGCGGGACAAGTAGGCTGCCAGTGCCGGTCACAGGCCGGTGGATTTCTTCCACAGGGGAATGATCGTTGGTTAAGGATGCTCACGTAATGGTTAAGTTAAAGGGTATCATGAGCAACACTAGGAAATGTGATGATGGTGGTGGTGGTGATGATGATGATGATGATGATGATGATGATGATGATGATGACGGTGATGGTGGTGGTGGTGGTGGTGGTGGTGGTGGTGATGGTGATGGTGGTGATGATCGTGATGGTCATGGTCATGGTCATGGTCATGCATGATGATGGTGAAGATGACAAAATACCCTCTGGTAAACTAACATAGCAATGGAAAATCCACCAATTATCAATGGTTTCCTAGGGTTTCTCTATAAAACATGGTGATTTTCCATTGCTATGTTAGTTTACCAGGGTGTATATGGTTGATAATGGATCGTTGATATTGGTTGATGAGGGCTAGTAAAGGCTTTCTTAATGCTGACATATTAGTGGTGATAGAGGACATGCTTATTATAGCCCCCAAAAGTGATGAAAGAGGTGGGCTAATGATAAGAATAACATGTCAGGATCATCATCATCATCATCATCATCATCATCATCATCATCATCATCATCATCCATCAAAGTGATGATGGCTGCAATTTTCTGCTATCATGACGATGTGAAATAGCACGATGGCAACAAACCGCAAGGAACATGATGCTGACTTGAAACAAACTCTAGCCCAGAGATAGATCCAATCCCCGAAAAGATCATCTTGAATGGGGACACCACGGCAATCGAATCGTACCATCGGTTGTGAATGCACTCATACTGAGATTGGTGCTGTACTGTAAACAAACAAGAGTCAGCTCCCATATCAAAGCAACCCGTTTAATGGGTACACCGTTCTTGGATACACTCCCGGAGGCGAAGGATCATGATCATCATGATCACTTTCGATCCCGGAGGTAATGATCACCCCGTCGGATAGTGATGACACTGGTATGATTCAAGATACCAATAAAGAAAACACAAAAACCATATAATGATGAATAAAATCTATCGACAAGACTTCATTTCTATTCAGGTAGTTATAAAACAAAATAAGCTAAGGTGGTATCCCCAACAGCAAGAGCCACTGCCCATCTCCAGCAATTGCATCAGAATTTCCCAAATCTGCCGGAACCTTTCGGAACCTTGCCTGACATCTGCACCGGAAGCCTCCGGAACCTTCCCAAACCTTGCCTGCCAACTGCACCGGAACTCCCCGGAACCTTCTGGAACCCTGCGGACCCTTCCGGAACCTTGCCTAGCAACTGCTCTGGCAACTTCGGAACCTTCCGAAACCCTCCGGAACCTTTCGGAACCTTGCCTGACATCTGCACCGGAAGCCTCCGGAACCTTCCCAAACCTTGCCTGCCAACTGCACCGGAACTCCCCGGAACCTTCCGAAACCCTCCGGAACCTTTCGGAACCTTGCCTGACATCTGCACCGGAAGCCTCCGGAACCTTCCCAAACCTTGCCTGCCAACTGCACCGGAACTTCCCGGAACCTCTCGGAACCTCCGGAACCTGAGCCTGGAAGCTGCACCGGCTCACACCGGAGCTTAACTGGGCTGAAGACCCCATAAGCTTACGCTGTTGGGGAAAAAATAGTTAGTATAGCTTTACCGTTATGTCTCCCATGAACTGGTTATACCCCCTCTCGCAATTCCAAGATGTCAGCCACAAGAGTCAGACAAAGCTTCATCTCCCTACAACATGGAAATCGAAGATGGCTGAAAAACGATCGGAACCACCTGATAGCTGGAGCAACGGATGCAACGAATGCAACTTTCGGGAATCGGACCTTGTAGCTCCTTATCCAGCCAGTAAGGTCAGCCTGAACCTCTCCCATCGGCGACATCTCCGAGCCAAGGCACGCAACAAGGACTTGCCTCAACTGTGCAGCTGTCAATAAACCAACCCCTTGACGAGATTACTTGATTTTTTATGATGATTAATAGTGATTGACTAATCACTACTAAAACCATTGAGTAATTAATCATGATTAATGATGGTCCAGATTGCTTAGAAGTGATTTACGTCTGGATCTACTGCCAGTCAAGTACACTGAACAATTCCCATGGTCTGCAAGAGTTACGAATCTCGAATTCCAACCGACCACTGCCTTTTCATTTCCCAAGTAATCACTGTACTGGACGAATCTTGGACCCTAAGCACTAAAACCCTGAAACCCCCAAAACTCAAATCCTTAAATCCACATTCAAAATAGCTGCGCACCTGCTTGAACTTTAAATGTTATCGTCTATCATGAACGGCATCTTCGGCATGGACAAAAACATGGTCATTACGGCACGCATCAACCTACAGAAGATCCGTTTCTCGATTGTTGGGTGTACAATCGTTCCCCAAGATCAGCAGCAGTCTTGGGCATTTTGTACTCTGGGCAAGCGCCCCAAGCGCCATGTTGTAGTGGATCCTGGGCTATACCCAGCACAGCTTAAAACGACACGGCTGCTGGCCAGAAGCTGGAAAGCATGAAGGAAACGCCAGAGACGAGCACAATCCTCACGCAGTTTCCAGTCGCAAAATGGTACATGCTCCAGCCGTTCATCGAGGCTGTAATGGTTGCGGCCAACATCTCTAGTGAGCAAGGTAAACTGATCATCATAAGCATAAAAAACCATGGCCTGCATTGAAAAGGTAGCGCAGATTTTTTTTACAAATGGCTGAAAGCACTGATTTACTTTTACTGATCACTTCAGCTATCAATTTTCACACATCTTTTCCACTGGCTGAAGCTGATAACAACCATCACCACTGGAATGTTGCCCGCGCCAACCATCAATTCAGCGAGCCGGGGCTTCAATAAGCAGCCAACAAAAACCGAAGTGGCAAAGAGAATCATCAGTAGCAAAAGTGATTCATAATGGTCAATGCGGGTTGATAATGGGCAAGAGTGGTTATGAATGGATATTCATGGTTATTCACGATCGTTGGTAATGGTTAATAGTGGTTAACAATTATATAACTAATAATGGTTACCGATGGTTAATAATCGATAATAATGGATAATAAACAAGCATGGTTCATAATGGTTGATCACCAAACCAGTATAGTATTAATTGATCAAACAACGATGACCAGCAGCAACACCCGAGATACTGTGAACAACAATTGGTGTTGGGATATCGCAACATGGGTGGTTGGACCACCATGTCATAAATCTGTTGGTGTCGCCACTCCGGGATAGCCACACAACCATTCTCCCAGTCATCCCGCCGTGGCTGCCATCCCAACGGACCATGTTCACAAGGAGACTGCTTGGCAGCAGGGGAGCACCGACATGGTTGGTCATCAGTGACGCCGTTGAGTTCGTGGCTTAACTCATCCAACAGGAGTTTGCTCACTCGTTTCGGTATCATTTAGAACCCCAGATTTCCAGAGAGCCTGGGAACCGTTTTCGTTGCATCAAAGGATCCATTGGAGTGTCCACTGCTGCACATAGATCACATTCCATTCCTGAAAACTGCTCGGTGGTTTTCGTCAGGCCGGTTGATGGCACAGGGTTCTTTTTGGGAGTCCCGAATCAAGAGGGTTTTGGAATCGTTTCTTGCACACGTGGCAAAGATAGCTGAAATACAACCGAGACGGCCTGTTCATAGCTTCACAGTAGAAACGCTTTGACCAACGGATGTACATAAATGTGCAAAGGCACCTATATTTACGTATACAAACAGAAACATAAACGTGAAAATGAATATAAATGTGTATACGTATATGTTCACACGTGTATTTACATACATATCTCTGTGTGTGTGTGTGTTTGTTTTTAAAGTGGGTTGACAAAACACAAATTCAATTGCCACCATGTTTTTTGTGTGCAATCATCTGCAATCAATTCGAGGGGTAATTCCATCATGGATGAGAATGAGGCAGGTTGAAAATCATTCCTCTATGCTACGCAATTCCCCAAAGTCAGAAACCTGTGGCTAGAACCCGAGTAATCCGATAGAAGCGGTACTCACCAGCTTTGATCATCGCTTCTTTACGAAGCAGTTTCGCTGCTTCATGTCGCTGGAGCCCCTTCTTACTTGGCCGGGGCCCTGGAGATTCATCACCTGCAGCGTGATGAGTCACTGTGATGAGTTTAAACTACGGGATTCAAACGTGACCCAGTTACATTGGGACCAACTATGGAGTTACAACAAAGACATGACCCAGACGAAACATGAAGACATGGTGGACTCAACATTGGGACCAACTATGGAGATCTATGGAGTTACAACACCAGAAGTATCTCAAATGACC